>OZ024860.1:43698660-43746160 GCA_964017155.1 Oasisia sp. SBJ-2009
GTGAGAATTAAAACATAAATTGTATGTATTGTGAAGTTGTTAGTTAGTAGGTAGACTGCAGATAGTTATTAGGTAGTCTGACTTGTTGATCAGGAAGTTTGCATTGTTATATGGCGATTGTCTGTATACTGGCACATGTTTACTATGTGTGGTGGTTGAACATGTGGTTATTGCATAACATTAAAAACAATGCAGATCTACAGGTTCACCCACAACCCTGTCTTACTCTTATTTCTTCACGAACCTGAGGGTCAGGGCGGTTTATTGCTAACAGACTGATTAATGTTAAATTTATCCAAAACATAATTTGAAAAGGACTAAAATTATTTATAAAGCAGCCTCTGAAAACTGTTAAGGCTGGAGATATTGGACAATTGGTATAAATGGGATTACAGTATTATTAGTTTTTCGCCTTGACCTGACAGTTACCTTGACCTTTAAAACTGGACAGCCGCCTGTAAGAAAGTATACGGTTCTGTGGTACAACTGTGTCAAATTTGATGCTTTTTTCAAGCGTGTCTGCGACTCCACTAATTATTTCAGGATTGATGTAGATCACATCGATCTTACACGTATGCCTACGTCTCATGTGTATGCAAGAAATATCCGGAGGAACGCAACCTAACATTTGGCACATGTACGGTAAAGACGTCCGAAGTATATGTTTTATAACGATATACTACAACGAGTAGGCCTCTTCTATATAGCGTCTTTGCCAGGGGAATCAAAATATTCACGAAAGGCGGTAAATGTGTAACGTAACTTAAACTCGATGCAACGACTGTGGTCTATATAATACAAATAGTACAATAGCAGTTGTCTAACTGCAGTGATTGGAAAGCAGGTGTTCTTTCAAGTTAACATGTGGCGGTTTACGTGATTATGAAACAGCAGTGATCGTAAAGCTCTGGAGGTCTCTATGGACTAGTTGGCGTATCTTCTATGCCACACACTCGGGCCGACCAGTCGTCTAGCACCGATAAGGTCGTGTAACGTATAAAGACTAAGTAAAAGACAAGTGTCGTGTCAGACGCACAATATTGCAATACCTGACAATTATTTATATTAGTCTGTCTGGCTTCTTCGCTCATCTACGATAGAGTTGTTGCTGTTATGCGCCGTCTGTCACTCGTAATTGATAACATCGGTGCCTGTCCGTGCCGGGCAAATAGTTGCAAGTAGCTAAACAATTTGGACGTGAATAACACAGATCAGTCGATAGCTACACCGAGTTGGTGCCTAATAAGGCACACATGCCCGATTTCGACAGAAGTTTTGCCGATTGTGACGATATCTTTCTAGAACGAAGTTAGCTAATCGCATTTCGGTCATCGGTAAATACGTATTCCCGAAGCTGATATAGTTTCAGCTAAGAATACTGACGATTTTTCAGTGCGACAGTAGGCTTAATACCAAGGTGCTAGACGTGTGTCTTATGTGAACGTGTGGTATTGTCCAAGTATTTACCGATGCGATAGAACTGTGTCTAATGCGACACAATCCCCATGAATCAAAGCTCAGCGACGCGTTGGCACAAAAGGTTTAGTCTAATCCGTTTGTAATTCCAAGTCGTGCACTAGTAGTGGTACTTAGAAGAATGAATGAAGCCAAACAGGTCAAGGAAAGCGATATATTATTATATTTCACGCTAACTAGACCCTGTTGCATATCGTAGGTTTTCCGATGCAGAGTTTAAAAAGTTTACCTCTTGGGAATATCCGACAAAACTGTTCTTGCACCACCTCCAAGGCTTGTCAAACCCCCCTCACACTCCTCAAATGCACAGCCTCTAAATTTTGGAGAACGAATCCTATATCTCCAGAAATATTGAAGGCTCTGCTCCCCGCCCCCCCCCCCCCACTAACCCCCCCCCCCACTAACCCCTCAGTTCAGTGCGATGTCTGGTGTACCGATGAGCTCAACATTCGTTACATTTCATCTGACCAATCCAATCATCATAAAACTATCCCGAGTTATGTGAGAAACCGTTCAGCCACGCTGCAGTTACAACGCGAAACGTATTCGGTCACGGTTGTGCACTCATTTATTTACTGAATCAGCTAAAGAAATGTCGAGTAAACGATACTGTCAAAGCTTCGAAACAACAGGAAAGTCGCTAAATTAAGAGTCGGATGTTTTACTCACATCGCTACCGCGTCCCTCGCATTGACGCCCATTACTTTGCAGATATTCATATTGTAGACTTTTTAAGGGCATTTGTCATGGATGATTAATTTTTAAAGACCAATTTTTAACGGTCTTGAAAAATCTTCCTTCCTGAGCCACACTCAGTAGATGTTGTAACCACCAGTCCGTGTTACCAAGTAGCGCACATAATGGTCTGCGCTGTAAACGCATTCCTACTTGACAATATCATGTCGGATCAGTGACCGTTTAGTAGTGATTGTCAATTAAATGTAGACTTCGGTTCAGTTTGTGGTATGTTCATGCCCGGGCGCGGGACGTTTTGTTTAGGGGGCTGAGAGCAACAGCCATTCCGCCACCGCCGAAGACGGGTCAGGGGGTAGGGGGTATTTTATTTTGCAGTCACGGCGCCATAAATTAGCTTCTCCGATTCCCCGTCTCGTCTGCTGTCTCGACTGATGACATACACCGGGAGAATGGAGGCGGCGGGGTGGGTGTGGTTGTACAAAAATTGCTATGTGAACTATAATGTCTGTCGCCACCAACATTCCAGGGGCTGTCCCGGCCCTATGTGTTGATGGGAGGGCGGGAGTTCTCCCTTTGGCGTGGTCACATGTGTCCCGTACCTATATGTATTCATGGGAGGGCGGGAGTCACATGGTCACGTGGACTCACACCCACAATGCATGTCGCTTTGAAGTAGACAAGAACCGTACGTGGCTATATAGTTTGTTTATTTAGTAGCCAAAATGTCCAAAGAACTAGGCCAATGGCATGCAACCAATTAATTATACCGTGTAAATATACATCGACACGGTACGCATACTACCGTGCCAGATATGATCTGCAATTTCAATCGGAACATATAATACGCCTTACATATTTGCAATAGTCAACCAACTGTGGTCGCTTATCTTCCTCCAATGTAGCTGATTATTTAAGTGTTCGATAACGTTCTTTATTGGCGGGCTACTTGCGGATTGTTATAGATCATTACCTCTTTGGTTAGTCTACGAGATAAACCTTTATAGTTCTGTAATAAGTTTCTTCGTAATCTTCAAAATATGTTAAAAAAATAGGTATTGCGGTCAGAGAACTCAATGTGAGACAGCCTGATTTGCAAGTCAACTGCTGGCTAAGTCTGTGACAGATATCTGAACCATAGACTGTACCGGGAAAGATTAAGATCGAACTTGACATTAGGAGAAACAGTCTAGAACGGTGCGCATAAACACAAATTAATAGCCCCAGGCTACAGCGTACAAATGATTTCTTAGAACAGCTGAATATGACTTGGCAGTGTTACACACCCAAAGAATAATGTAGTCGTCTATATCGACCTTCGAGAACCTTCAGTAAAACACCGAATATTGGAAGCATTGTAAGCATTGCGTAACTACGTTAATAAAATATGCGTGCAATTCTTAGACATGGACCAAGGTATAATTAAGAAGCAGCATTTATTGATGATTGATGGACCTAGTCAGAAAGGAAAAAGTCGTCGTTGACAAACATACGTTACTATGTAAATGCTCCAATGCCAATGGCTCTTTACTATGTAATAGAACGGTTGATCTTACGGTACTTTTTAGTAGGGCAATAACGCTGTTTTTTATTACTCTTTCGTAATAAAAAGGTTAGTTCTTATATAGAGCAGTATCCTGTCCTAAGGACTGATCAATGCAATGTATACTTTACTGCCTGGTAGGCAAACGCCATCTCGATATCTCTGGAAACATTCAGCCACGCTGCAATTACTGCGCGAAAAATTACCACCCAAGATTTGACACCGCAGCAAAGGATTCGAACCCGGATTTTCATAATCAAGAGTCCGAAGATCTAACGAAAGTCTCCAGATATAATTAAACCACTACGCCACAGTAAATACTACTATACGATAATATGTATAGCGTAGCAGCGGTGTATCCAAGGGATTTGGAATTTGCCCGCACTATACCTGAGTTAGCCTCGCACGCCCGAAAGACCATTTGAATGTGCCCTGAGCGAATATAAACGGGATTATATCTTCCCAATTGTTGAACATCTGCGCGATTATTCTTAACAACAGCCCCTCCCTCCCCTCATATTTTAATGTCACGAGCCGAACGTGGTAAATTATGACACGGCGCAAGCATATTTGGAGAGACTCAATATGGATATTTTGGCGAGCCTTGGAGGCGTAAGTTGAAGATCGATGCCGTCCATACAGCTATGTCTGGATCCGCGCCCGCTTAGGCCTTCACTACACAAGGTTGTCCTTGACGTAAGACAATCTGGAGTTTGTAGATCATCTCCCGTGTCACACTGTACTTGTCACAATAAGTGTCGTGTTTTGATGATGCGATTGAATTTGGGTTAAGTTCGTTACGCGTGATTGAATAAGTCAGAAGACGGAAGTGGACCTGGGCAGGACAGGTCAGTAGATTACAAGATAACTGATGGATATCGCGTGTCTGCGGTGTCTCCACCTGGAAACCCTACGAAGGGAAACGACCTAGAGGAAGACCGGCGAGACGGTGGAGAGACGAACTAGACGACTACTAGAAGGGCACCATCTGCCAGAGATAGCGCAAGATAGGCAGATCTACAAACAGCATTCTGAGGCTTTCGCCCAACCACGGGACACTACGGCTGCACAACGATGATGCTGATAAAAACAAGAAGATGATGGTGTCTCCTTCCAGGCGACCAACAAATTGCCCTGAAATGGCCTGGACAAACTGACCATAGAAATGACGCTTCGCATGAATCTGACCTGGCTGGAAGTACTGCGAGCAAGAAGCGAAGCCATTGAACACGTGTAAGACTCAGTAGAAAGAACTCGCCGTACCTTGTAGTTGCGCGTGGTGTTCTCCAGGAGAGGATTGGTCGAGTAGTTCACGAACGACACGTTGTAGTTGATGAGTTTCGTCTTCCACTCCAGCAGGTTGCGGATCTTGTTGTAGAGGAACTCGTCCGTGTTGGTCACTTCACACTGGGCTGTGGCCGTCTTCGTGGTTGTCGTGGCAGTGTTGAGCTCATGTCGTGACGGTGTCACCGGTTGACCACCGTAACTGACACCCGGGGCGGCTGACAGTGCAGCCAGTCCTTGGACAAGAAGAAGACACACAACCGTTGCGATCTTTGTGCAAGCCATGACTGTGGTTAGGCTTACTGTCATGCACTGTTAAAGGTCTTGGCCATTTTTGTGGTCGACAACGTATGCCACAGTCGTCTTGGAGAACCACACCGTTGGCGATGGTTGATAATACCACCGGGGGGTATCCAATCTGTTGACGATGATATCACTATGGCAGAAGACACTTTGTTGCTATATTATATTATTACAGACCGGAGTCTTGACGATGGTTACTGTCCAAGTGACCGCACGCTTCACGTTGTTCGCTATTAAAGGAACAATACTCTTCTCGGCGGTTGCTGCCCAAGTGCCCACGTGTCCAAGTGACCGCACTCTTCACGTTGGTTGTTACCAAAGGAACAACACTGTTCTCGGCGGTTGCTGCCCAAGGCCCACGCTCTTCACGATGGTTGCTATAGACCACACACCCTTGGCAATCGGCTCTACATCGCAACGGAACACATTCTAGACTGCGGCTAGTAATAACATCACCGGTGATATCGCCGATGTCTCTGTATCACACTCCCCGTCCTCTTATATACTCTCCGCGTCAACGCGGTGTCGAAGACGTCACACCGGCAACACGCCAACCAGTCAGTCCGAGCCGGGGTGACATTGCAAACAGCGTGTGTCGACCGCGCGACGCGGTGTGAACTACACAATACACGTCCCGAATATACACTTATACCAGCGCGTGTGCCTCAGCGGCGTGTCACGATACCACGGCCGTACGTAGACAGACCGCTGAACGCTTGGCAACTTTCGCAGGGGGCGTTGAACGTCCGCCGTGGGTGCCCAACCAACCGTGACGACTTACGCCGACTCGCGTGTTTTATCTTCGTTCTCGAGAATGTTAATTCAGTGGAACTGATTCAGAGGAACTCTGTGGTGTCCCGGGTCAGCGCGCATGTCCTAGCCGGGGCTTGTGTTACGACACATTTTACGACACCTATACATTCGTGTCTACGTAGTTTATTTTTATTTTATTATCTAGAAAATCTACTACTGTTTGTGTATAGTCATATAAAAGATCCAAAAAAAGAGTTTTCATATACTGCTATAAGGTGCTTATTTACTCGTGTTTTTGCATGGAGACACAAATCATACATTTTCGTGAACATTTAAGTAGCACTGCTAATCAAAAATAAAAATAAGCCCGTATTTAGGGCAGAACTTTAGATAAAAGTCCCCAGTTGGGGATATATTCTTGTACTTTTTTACAACCTATTGAGTCCCTAAAGACAAGTTCTTATGTGGCATGGTGATCGGTTCTCAAAACTGCTCTAACTCTAAGCGCTATACACTTTGCTCCCTGACAGACCTGTTCAGTTGAACGCCCTCTCGACTTCTCTGGGGAGTATGCCTACGCTGTGACGCTGCAAGTGATCTATGAAGATTGTTCGTGCACCACACCACACCACACCACACCACACCACACCACACCACACCACACCACACCACACCACACCACACCACACCACACCACACCACACCACACCACACCACACCACACCACACCACACCACACCACACCACACCACACCACACCACACCACACCACACCACACCACACCACACCACACCACACCACACACCACACCACACCACACCACACCACACTAGCCAGACACACACACGCACACCACACTAGCCAGACACACACACGC
This sequence comes from Oasisia sp. SBJ-2009, assembly GCA_964017155.1. Lineage (NCBI taxonomy): Eukaryota > Metazoa > Annelida > Polychaeta > Sabellida > Siboglinidae > Oasisia > Oasisia sp. SBJ-2009. Next base: position 43,705,591 of record OZ024860.1, read on the forward strand.
ACACACACACGCACGCACGCACGCACGCACGCACACACACACACACACACACACACACACACACACTAAGCACACACACACACACACACACACACACTAAGCTTGACCGTTGAGCTTTCCGATGTCGAAAATATGCAATCGTCAACAGCGGTATGTATGTATGTGCGTGCGTATGTGTAACTAGTACTGGCAAATCGATGACCTGCATAATTACGTTTCTAATTACAAACAGGCCACTGAGTGCAGTTGGGTTGCCCATAATAACTAAATCAATAGGTCAACGGTCATCTTGTTGAAAGTACATTGCGAAGAGAGACGCACATCATTAGTACATGCTTGCGTCTTGGCTGACATATAGTTTGTGCAGTCTGGAGCACTCACTAAATCGCTATACTTTTAGCACTTATTAAATCACCACCGTTGCTCGTGGGCATTCGCCAAGTACCCGTTAATATATTGGGGTAATATTGCACAACCGCCGCTTGATGAGTTGACATGTTTAAAGCGGTTGTTTGATGTGCATACACAGCACAAAACGTGTCATAGTCTATCATCCATCAGTAACGATTGGTTCCACTGTCTACACATGCCACTGTGAATCGGGATAGTTCTCTGTCAAGCATCACAAAGAGTTCTTAACGACGCAAACGGTTGGTGTCGTTGCGAAATCGTGTCGGCGTCGTCGCAATGAATCACTCGTGAACACTCATGTAATGTCCGCTGACCTCTTCCGGCCACCTACGCAGATCGACGGCGGAGTCAGCCACACGTGACGTAGTCTGTCGTAAGTGACATAGTCACCCACGCGTGACGGTCTCCACAAATATTTGTCATTCTTGACAAAACTACTCAGACTCATTTTTTCTAGAATATTCGCGTAGTCATTCCCGCCAGTGCCCACTTCCCTTTTATTTCAATGAACTCGTGATTAAATCACAGATCTACGAACAATTTTAAGCGCAGTGTTATATAAAAAGGTGTTAGACGTATGCAGGTATTGCAGTACCTCAGGTATTGCAATACCTCAGGGAGTTTGACGCCCCTGCCATGCAGAGTTGTAAACCACTGCCTTGTGGTACAGGTTCTTGTCAGAACCGAAGGCTAAGGGAGCAAACCCTAAACAGAAAACCATGTCACTGTGGCAGCATCAAGGGCGGTTGATGTATGGAACTCCCAACATCTCTCGACCAGCCACTGCAGGGACAAATAGTTTGCACCTGTCTTGACATGTTCTTGCCGGTGTGAGACCTCTATTTGTTCCCCGAGAGAGTGTCGCTAGTAACTAGCAAAAGCCAGCGGTACTTCAAAACTTTTTGCTAGCAGCTTCCATGAAATGTACAACTGCACGAAACATGATACCGGATCGGCCGTCGCCCGGGTTACCAAGGACCGCGCTGCTCGACCTCATCTTCCGTCGACAGTGGAAAATCAGCTAGGAAGAAGAAGGCAAAGAAGACAACTACTGACAATTGGACAATGGAACGTCAGGACTCTCCTCGACCGAGAAGGAGCTAACCGACCAGAAATACGTACGGCACTAGTAGCAATGGAACTTGCCAAATACAACATCGACATCGCCGCCCTATGTGAAACAAGGTTCTCAGAGTCTGGTAGTCTCGACGACTTGGAATACTCTTTCTTCTGGAGTGGCAAACCCGAAGGAGAAAGAAGGGAGGCCGGAGTGGGCTTTGCTATCAAAAAGGATATCATCACAAAGCTGACAGAAATGCCACGGCCAGTAAGTGATAGAATCATGACGATGAGACTACCTCTGAGCAAGGACAACTTTGCTACAATTATCAGCGTGTATGCTCCGACAATGACAAACCCAGATGAAAACAAGGAGGCCTTTTACAACCAGTTCGCAAGTGTGCTCAGTGGCATCCCTCGTACCGATAAGCTACTGCTGATAGGAGACTTCAATGCGAGGATAGGAAGAGACAATGACAAGTGGCCCTTGGTCATGGGCAAACATGGGATTGGGAAATGCAACTCCAATGGCGAACTTCTACTGGCTCTGTGCTCTGAGTTCGAACTGATAGTGACGAACACCATGTTCAAGCAGAAGGATGAACGCAAGACCACCTGGATGCATCCTCGTTCCAAACACTGGCATATGATCGACTTCATCATCACGAGGTGTCGGGATAAGATGGACACCCACAGTACCCGAGCCATGCGTGGAGCAAACTGCTGGACCGATCACCAGATGCTGAGGTCAAAAGTGGCTTTCAGAATACGACAAAAGCACAACAGGCAAGGGACAAATAAGCCGACCAAGCTCAACACTGCAAAACTAAGTACCATCAGCCATAGGGAGAGTTTTGAGCAGGAGATGGGCAGTGCTCTCGCCCACTGGGAGGAGAAGGAAAATTCAACACCAGACGAGGAATGGGCAGCTCTGCAGCAGATCGTGTACAACACAGCCAAGACATATCTTGGCAAGCCAGACAGAAAACACCAGGACTGGTTCGACCCCAACGACCAGGAGCTACAGACTCTTATGAGCAGAAGAGATCAAGCCCACCAGAGAGTGTTGCAAACCAGGAGCACTAGATCCACCACTGCAGCATACAAAGATGCCTGCAGACTGCTACAAAAACACACCCGTGCACTGAAGTCGGACTGGTGGGAAAGGAAAGCAGTGGAGCTGCAGAGAGCTGCTGACAGTAACAACATGAAGGGCTTCTACAATGGACTGAAGGAAGTGTGGGGACCCAAAAAGAAGGGACCTGTTCAACTAAAATCAACAGACGGAATGGAAACCTTCTCTGACAGCAAGAGAGTTGTGGCAAGATGGAGTGAACACTTCCAGAAGGTACTCAACGTCCCTGGCGACATAGATCACGAAGCTCTGGACAACATCCCGCAGCGCATTACCAAGACATGCCTTGATGAGATTCCAACTATGGATGAGATGGCTAGAGCAATCGCCAGCCTGAAAGATGGCAAAGCACCTGGAGGAGATGGAATTCCTGCAGAAGTATGGAAGCATGGAGGAGACAATCTGTTCAGCAGACTGCACCAACTAATCACCAATGCCTGGGAGATGGGTTCTGTACCACAAGCATGGAAGGATGCCAGCATTGTAACCATCTACAAGAAAGGTGATCGAACAGACTGTGGGAACTATAGAGGAATCTCTCTTCTTTCCATAGCAGGCAAGATCTTCGCCAGGATCCTCCTCAACAGACTATCTACCCACATAACACCAGAGGTAGTTCCGGAGACACAATGTGGCTTCAGAGGTAACCGGAGCACCGTGGATATGATATTTTGTCTCCGACAACTACAAGAAAAGTGCATTGAGCAGGACCGACCACTGTACATGGTATTTGTCGACTTCAGTAAGGCGTTCGATACAGTTGGGAGGACCGGACTATGGCAGTTACTGAAGAAGTATGGCTGCCCAGAGAAGTTCACAACAATGATCGAGGCACTACATACCGGAATGATGGCGACTGTTAATGTTGGAGGGGAAGTCTCGGAATCGTTCAGGGTCACAAATGGGGTCAAGCAAGGCTGTGTACTGGCACCCACGCTCTTTTCCATCTTCCTATCAGCAATGCTCGACAATGCTTTCCGAGATATGGGGGATGGCATCTACATACAGTCCAGACAGAGCGCTGACCTATTCAACGTCGCACACTTCAGAGCGAAGACCAAGACTACACGGATACTGATGAGGGAGCTGCTATTCGCAGATGACAGTGCACTGGTTGCACACTCTGCTGAAGAGATGCAGAAAATAGTGGATGCTTTTTCCAATGCGTCAAAGAAGTTCGGCCTGAAGATTAACATCAAGAAGACCGAGGTGCTGTACCAACCCAACTCTACAAGAACCCGAGAGGAGGATATCATGGTTGATGGAAACAAGCTGAACTCTGTTATGGAATTCACCTACCTCGGAAGCACTATATCAAGTGACGGATGCATTGACGATGAAATACAGAGTAGGATGGCCAAGGCTAGTGCATCTTTCGGCCGACTACGCCAGAGACTCTGGAACAACCACCATGTGTCAATGCGGGTTAAAGGCAAGATATACCGTGCAATTGTGCTGTCCACCCTCCTATACGGAGCCGAGACCTGGACAGTGTACAGACGACAGGTGAAAAAGCTGCATGCTTTCATGATGCGACATCTGCGTTCGATCATGAGGATAACCTTGATGGACAAAGTGACAAACAAGGAAATACTCGAACGGACAGGGCTGCCATCTATGGAAGATCTTCTGATCAGAAAGAATCTCCGGTGGACTGGACACCTCATGAGGATGTCATCAGACAGGCTACCGAAGCAGGTTCTCTACTCCCAACTGGCTTCTGGTCACAGAAAGAGAGGGCGCCCTCGTCTCCGGTTCAAAGATACCATCAAGAGAAACCTGAAGCTGAGAGACATAAAGATCGACTCCTGGACATCACTCTCACAGCAGAGAGACAAATGGAGAGCAAGAGTCAAGTGATGGAAGCAGTCTTTTTCGCTTCGCGACCGACAGCATGATGATGATGAGACGTATGCATCGCTCAGTTTCGATTAATTACATTTCTTTAAAATTGTTGTTGTGCTTTTACCTTCATATTAATTTTGTGTCTTTTAGAAACTTTAATAGTTGTCATAAACATATGCACGCGCACGCATCCATAACCGCACGTCCGCACACACAGTATTATATAAAATGATAGTGTTGTAGCTACCGCTGCATGTGTGTGTGTGTGTGTGTGTGTGTGTGTGTGCGTGTGTGTGTTTGCGCGTGCGTGCGTGCGTGCGTGCGTGCGTGCGTGCGTGCGGTGTGTGTGCAACGGTCACTATGACGATATAATAATATTATTATGTCCACGTTGTATGTGCACAAGCACACGTGTATACATGTTTGTGTATACGTGCGTGTATCATTGCGTGTTTACGCTTATGTCGAATATCATATTTTGTAAAGGATGATGCATTCATTCTCCCTGACAGACGCATTCGTCATTGCTTTGAGCTTGCGTCCATAAGCAAACATAAGGCTATGCGAATAACTGATGATACAGCGTACACATATCAGAGTACGCATGCATATTCAAAGCAGGTTTATGTATACTATATTTTTTATCCGTTTGATTTGAGTAATTGTAGGTGTTGTAAAATGTTGGATTATGTATGATAGATCATGCGGTGTAACTATGAATCAATATTATAATTATAACAGCGGGTCTTAGTACACAAGAGTGCCGCAGATATTGAAACCCAATGCAAATAAAATTAGTAAAAAATTAGGAAATATAGGTTATTTTAACGGGGATTGTAATTTTCGGTCCGTTTTGGGAGATATTTAGCGAGGCCATACACAACTGCATATTCAAAGTCAAAACTACTGCAATACCCAAACAATTTGAAAATAATAACTTAGATCTGTAAAATAGTACAAGCAGATAAGGTTGAGTACGGAGTAAACACCCTAGAACGTACGTAGTCGTAGACAGAATCTTTAGTTCATTCGCTGTAACACTATTTACAAACGTATTAGATAATATTTTCATATTTACTGACTTCACGAAGTCACCGTCTGCGACACTGCCAATAAAATCAGCATCACTCGCGGATCGCCATTGTGAAGGGCGGAGGATCCAAGCCCAACTCTAGGCAATATGGCGTCACCCGTCAAGTTAATATTTAGTATGGAACCACTGTCATTTAACAAAGTGGGGACGAAGGGGGCAAATGCCCACAGCTGCACCTTTTTGGGGGCGGCGGCTTTTCTTAGCAAAAATGTATACATATTTATACGTTGTAGTTCAGACGAATTGTGAACACATCAGTGTTATATATTACATAAACATTCAAGTACTCATGCTTTAATTACACCGGATGTTACTCAACTGACACTAGCCAATAGCATCCTCGCTCGCGAACAGCGGTGTTGTCACAGGTAGTAATGACATAGTCATAGACATAGTTTACCCCAGCAGGAGGCAGAATGGATATAAATTAACATAAATTATCCTCTATAGCCTACCTTACTCACGCAAGGCACTTCCTGTAAGGATGTATTAACATATCAAAGACTTTTCACTTAATATTCCGTGTCTCACTCGCAATTTCCATAGACCATTTTTTGGGATGCATGTGTTTCTCCAATGCTGCGTCATTTTTGTTATGAAGATTTGAGGCGTTCAGCGAATCTGTTTGAAATAAGTCCACAATAAGGTGTTCGTCCGCCATGACCCGACCAAAGAGTATCCTACAGAAATAGCATTATGCAGATTGTCTGAATTTCTGTGAGTGAAATTGTCAATAAAAGATCTCATTAAGTTTAGTAGGAAATAAGGGAAACGTTACAATGGACGCCTATGGAAAATGCAAATGTAGTCTCGCTCCATTTGACGGAAAAACATCAATTAGTGCTGCACTCTAGCGGATTGTCTGTGGTTGATAAACCACATATTCCGACATTTACATGTCCTGACACACATGCACACGCACGCATGCACGCACACACTCCAGTCCCTCTCTCCCCATGCCTCTCCCTCTCTCCTCTCCCAATCCTCCTCCATTCCTCCGATCCCTTCCTCCGAGGCTCCGGCGTCATCAGTGAAACGTGTCGTCTTGGCCTGACATCTGTGTAGTCGGATTGTCCGACTCATCTCGTATTCATACATATCTGATTCGACACCAGAAGTACTGAACAAATCACTTTAATATGCTTACATGCGGAGAGAGGGATAACAGTGATCGACCTTGAGTCTCGTCATCTTCCAAGACTGATCTCTTGGACTGCATATGTCGTTCTATGCATTTACATTGGCATACCATCACATCCCTCTTTCTTCAAAACATAAAGACAATAATAACTAACTTACTAATGTCCGTATGTAAGAGAAATCAAATCATTATTCTAACTATTAGCCATAATGTTCGTGTAAACTAGAACACAATTACAGGTCCAATCGTTGTGGGCGTTTCACTCGTCTTCCGGAGCTAGTGTATTGTTCCGATTGTGGAAGCTGGAAACGGACTGACTTCTTCTGGGGTAACACGGAGTTACACGGAGGTGGTACGACTTGCATGTCGTCTCTTCGCGTCAAGTCGTCTGTATCGTCCACGTTGTCTTGTTGGAACGTATGTCGCTCAGTCGTCTCACGGAGGTGACGACGGTTACGCCTAAGGACATTGCCTGTCGGAGTCAAGACGTTGTACGACCGCGGCTGTATATCAGTTGATATCACCTTGGCAGGCTGCCAGGTGTCTGTCTGAGTGTCTCTCACACGAACGTCCTGTCCGGGTATTAGCGGTGCAAGTGGTTGCATAGCTCGCTTATCATGGTTGAGACGTTGGATTTCTTGCCTCTCGGCGAGACGACGTCTGATTTCGTGTTTCGACCAGTGTTCATTTCTGATGATCACGGGGAGGTTCGACTTGTACTTGCGGGCATTTAGCATCTCTGCCGGTGACGGTAAGTGGCTGTCGATTGGTGTGGATCTCAACGCGAGCAGTGCTTTCTGCGGGTTGGATCTCGACATCGCTGCCTTCTTCAGGGTATACTTCACAGTCTGAACTTGACGTTCGATGAATCCATTCGATTGTGGGAAGTGTGGGCTGGACGTTACGTGGTCGAAGCACCACTCGGCGGCGAAGTTTCGAAAAGCCTGACTGCTATAGTGTCCACCGTTGTCGCTCACAACCTTGCTTGGCGATCCATTCTCCGCAAACACCTCACTCATCTTCGATATGATGTCGTCACCTTCCCCTCGATGCGGTAGACAAAATGGAATTTCGAGTAGTAGTCACAGATGAGAAGATACGTGTCCTCTCGTATGGCAAACAGGTCTGTGCCGACGATCTGCCACGGACGTGTCGGTAACTCATGCTGCATCAGCGGCTCGTGCGCCTGGCGTTTCTGTAACCGTTGACACGCGTCGCACTTCCTCGCGATGTCGTCGATGTCCTTGTTGATCGACTTCCAGTAGACACAGGACCTCGCTCGTAGCCGGGTCTTCTCTATGCCCTGGTGAGCCTCGTGCAGTTTGCTCAACACTTCCGCCTGTAGATTTAGGGGAATCACCAGACGGTCGCCCTTCATGATAAGACCGTCCTCAACTGCCAACTCGTCTCGGCATGACCAGTAGGGTCGCAACGGTGCAGCTAGGTGGCGTTGGCTATCTGGCCATCCATCCACGATGACGGCTCTCAGCGAACACAGTTCATCGTCGGCCTGTGTCGCCTCTCTGATCGACTGTAGTTTCTGCGTTGAAAACTGTACGAATGACACTTGTATGTCAAGGTCGATCTGCGTCGACTCGCTACTCGGTTGTCTTGACATGGCGTCGGCCAGCATCATTTGCTTTCCTGGCTTGTAGCGTAACACAAAGTCATACGGTTGTACTCGCAGGAACATTCTCTGTAATCTCTGCGGTGCTGCTGCAAGGTTCTTCAAGTTGATTATCTCGAGAGGTTTGTGGTCCGACTCGATAACGAACGATTTTCCGTAGACATACATGTGGAACCTCTCGCAGCCGAAGACGACTGCGAGCATCTCACGTTTAATGTTGGCGTGTCTCTGTTCGCAATCACTAAGGGACTTGCTGGCAAACGCGATGGGCTTCCCGTGTTGAATGAGAACAGCGCCGAGTCCTCGGCTGGAGGCGTCGACCTGGATGACACTCTCAGCCTGTGGGTCGAAGTACGCAAGGGTCACATCACGACAGATGAGAGACTTCGTCGCTTCAAACGCTGCGTTGTGAGAGTCCGTCCAGATGTACTCGGCGTCCTTCTTCACTAGATCACGCAGGGTTGCGGTTTTCTGCGACAAGTTTGGAATGAATGGCGACATGTACGTGGCTATGCCCAGAAATTCCTGAAGCTGTGCGACGTTTTGCGGTTCTTTCATTCGCTGGATGTCCACGGCTTTGCCTGGGTCTGGACGTACGCCGTCTGCGCTGAATTCCAACCCGAAGAACTTCATGTTCGCCTGTTTGATGTCGCATTTATCAATGTTGAACACCAGCCCATGCTGCAGTGCTACTCTCATCAAATTGTGCAGATGTTTGTCGTGTTCGTCTTCTGTCTTCCCGAACACACCCACGTCGTCAGCAATACTTATCGTTCCTGGGCACTTCTCAAGGATGCAGTCCTTCCTCTCCTGGAACACGTCTTGGCTGAGGTTCAGGCCAAACGGTAGTCTTCTGAAACAGTACCGGCCGAAGGGACTGTTGAACGTTGTCAGACGCTTAGACTCGTCGTCTAACTGCACGGACCAGTATCCGTGACGTGCGTCTAGCTTGGAGAAGATCATTGACCCAGCAAGCTTGTGGGTAATTTCCTCCAAGGTCGGTGTTGGGTAGTGCAGACGCTTGATAGCTGTGTTCAAGTCTTTGGGATCCAAGCAGATGCGCAACTTTCCGTTCGACTTCCTGCTGTATACGATGCTAGATACCCAATCTGTAGGCTCCTCGACCTTCTCGATCACCCCGAGTTCTACCATCTGGTTGATCTCATTCCTCACGTCGTCTTTGATGTGGATCGGACATCGTCTGGGCGCATGTACGACTGGGGTCACAGCAGGGTCTAGTGTGATGTGGAACGTTTCGCGGAACTTTCCGATGCCCTTAAAACAATCTGGATACAGCCGCTGGAGATCTTCCTTCGAGTTCAACGGCGGTGGATGTTCGCTCACTGCACAGTTCAAGGTCACCAAGTTGAGCTTGCGGCAGGAAGGTAGTCCCAAGATCACTGGACCTGGCGTGTCAGCAACAAAGAACTCTGCTTCGTGTGTGGTTGTCTCATGCACACACTTCAGTCGCGTAGTACCGTACTGCCGGGTCAATTGTCCGTTGTAGGCAGTTAGGATCGTGTCTCGATGCTCAAGGCTGCCTCGCACAGGTATTCCTTCTGTGTCGATGTTTGACGGGTACATGCGCTGGAACGTTTTCAGCGGCATTACGTTACCCTGCGCACCTGTGTCGACCTTGACACGAAGTGTAGCCGGGGTGTCAGGCCTGTCTTTCAGCGTGATCCTGAGAGTCGCATATACTTCGTCCCTCTCGACGGCGTTGATGTTGACGGTATTAAAGGCAAGCGGCTCGAAGTTGTCGCTGAGCTGATCGAATCTGGCGTCTTGACTGATGGAGTGGACACCACCTCGTTGGCGCTCATCTCGGTTGGTTCTTCGTCTTGACCTAGCTCGGGATCTTAGTCGCCCAGGAGAGTGTCGTCTTCCTCCGACGCCAGACGTCCAACCTGTAGCCTGCCGACATACTCGCTGCCAGTGATTGAGTTTCCCACATGCGTTCCACCTACTGCCCTCTGCTGGACATCGATCTGTGGGCGCATGATGACGTCCACATTTTGTGCACGTAGGTGCCTCCTCTCGACGTCCGCTTGGCTCATGTGTTCTCCGCGACCGGCTGACGTGACTGATGCTGCTAGCGTCTCCCGAGAACTGCTGCATGTTGGCCAGTGTTGCTTCATGCGTTCTAGCAACGCCCATCGCCGCGTCAAGTGTTAGTGTCTCATCACGGCACAGTAGCTTTTCTTGCACTTTCCCGTGCCGGACACCCACTACTAACTGTTCGATCAACCTCTCCTCGGTTTCTGTAGTATCACGGAACTTGCATTTACGCGCCTGCGTCTTGCAGCGTGTCATAAATTCGTCAACTGTCTCAGAGCTCAACTGCCCGAATTTTTGCAGATGAAAACGGCTCAGCCTGTAATTAGACTTGGGTTCTATCAGAGCCTGGAATTTAGCCCAAATGACCTCAACGTCTTTCTTATCGGTTTCACTGAGGTCCCACGTATTGTACATTCGCCGACCCTCCTGTCCTACCCATAGCAGGATGTAGGTCACTCGTTCACTGTGCCCTTTTTCAGCAAAGGGCCCACTGAAAATCAGTTCGCAATATTGACGGAATGAACGAAACTCCGTGGGTAAATCAGTGGCTAACCAGTTCATGCGGGGCGGCTCTATACCTGACAGATCACCCATAGCTGCCTATTAATGGCAATGGCTATCACTTACACAGTGAGAACAACAAATCGGAGCTGGCCAGCGTCGACTCGACGGTGCCGCGTGCGTGTTGATCTATTTACGAATGTCGAAAGCGCCGGATTCAACCGTAGCTGCCACCATGAAACGTGTCGTCTTGGCCTGACATCTGTGTAGTCGGATTGTCCGACTCATCTCGCATTCATACATATCTGATTCGACACCAGAAGTACTGAACAAATCACTTTAATATGATTACATGCGGAGAGAGGGATAACAGTGATCGACCTCGAGTCTCGTCATCTTCCAAGACTGATCTCTTGGACTGCATATGTCGTTCTATGCATTTACATTGGCATACCATCACAATCAGAACAATGGCGCTGCAATCCTTGTTCGTTCATAGAGTTGACAAGTTGGTGTGTGACTTGGTTGTCCGTCTCTCTTGGTCTGTCTCTCCTCTGATTTAATTCTCCCCCATCCCTTCCCTTCTCAACATTTGACTTAATTCTCCCCCATCCCTTCCCTTCTCAACATTTGACTTAATTCTCCCCCATCCCTTCCCTTCTCAACATTTGACTTAATTCTCCCCCATCCCTTCCCTTCTCAACATTTGACTTAATTATCCCCCATCCCTTCCCTTCTCAACATTTGACTTAATTCTCCCCCATCCCTTCCCTTCTCAAACGTGCGTGCCTGTGTGCGTGCCCGTCTGCCCACTTTGGTTGGTGCTTGATTAAAACAATCACTTACATTATCTCAGTTCATTGAGGCATGTAGGGCAAAGATTGAAATATATATATATATATACATATGTATATATATATAATTATATATATATATACATATATATATATATAATTATATATATATAATTATATATATACACATACATACACACACACAAACACACACACAAACACACACACACACACACACACACACACACACACACACACACACACACACACAAACACACATATATAATATACACAGAAAGCCTACAGGCAATGACCCTGACATATTTCAATGGTGATGGGGTAATCATCCACTCTCATCAAGGCTGACAACCCTGTGATATACATGGTTATGCCCACAATGGACTCTCTTCCATCAAGGCCTATATAAAACTAGTGAGTGTATATAGTTCATCACCATGGCAACATTGGTTGAAACATTGTACGTTTCAAAAGAGCCAAAGTCAGTGAATTTCTTACAGTATAACCCAATCTTGGAGCCATGAACAATATATTCCACACAGTTACCTCTCAGAGCATGAGACCATCCCTAATACGCATAACTTTCGCGGTTACATTTTCTCGGTCGTTAAAAACACTCCGATTGATGTTTCTGCGCATGCGCAATAAATGTAAAATCATCAATGTCCAGCGAAACAACAAAGCATTTTCGGTATAAATGCCAGGGGCTGTTCGTTAACTCTTTCTTTAAAAAGTTTCTTAAAATGTCGTTCAATGCAATAAAATATTACTTTTTTTAATAAATCACTGTCACGGATTATGGCGCACTACTGTCACGTGATTTACGCTTGCTATCAAAATATGCCTCAAAACTTGCTTGCCTCGTGTTAATTTGCGACAAATAACTTTGCTGAGAGGTTATATACATCATAACGAATAAACCGTAGTCTTTATACCATAAATGCTTTGTCTTTTCACTGTACATTGATGATTTTACATTTATTGCGCATGCGCAGAAACGTCAATCGGAACGTTTATAACGCCGGAAAAATGTAAACGCTACAATGTGCAGTGTCTGGGAGCAGTGGGCTGCTGTGTGACGCAGTTGGTATGAAATAGCTTCTATTTCTACTTCTTTAAACAGTCTGGAAGTTTCATGAATAATATTTTCCATCATCGTATTCCCATCACTTTTTACGAAAAACGTCCCAACAATTGTTAGACTTAGCCCTAGGATTAGGAACTGCCTTCCACCTCCCTGCTTCCCCAGTTATGTTAGGAACTGCCTTCCACCTCCCTGCTTCCCCAGTTATGTTAGGAACTGCATACAAATTAATCTGCACTGTTTTCTTCCATTAGACTGTACAAACACGAGCAATAGATCAATGTACAAATGCACACTTTATTTACACGAATACGTGCACAATCACAGGCCACACGGGTCTCACAGTGGTGCCATCTAGCCAGTGAGTGATGTACTAATGCACATTTATGCAAATAATTATTTCAGACTGCACAAATCGCAAGTACCACTTATTTAAAATTATGCATTGTTTAATAACAGTCCTTTTTCGGATTTTGAGAAGACAAAACAATGTATCAATCACCCAGGCCTATTGAATTGTTATGACTGGTAAAATGTGCTTCTCTGGAGAAAACATATTTTAAAAAGCTTGGACTCCGAAGAGATAGGTTAATTGTCACCATATTGATACCAGTGTTGTCACCTTGAGACAGAAAAGCAGCAAGTATTCCAGTTGTAATACAAACCCACAAGACGTTTTCACTCCTATCACACCTTCTACAGTGTCTTTTTTTCTAAAAAGCATGTCACAAAATGCCTTTTGTGAACCACAATTTGTAAATATATATATTTGAGCAAACCATAGCAAGAACAGATGTCAATTCACACCATCCATAGTAAATCATATCACTCAAACTTACTCATATTTATGGAAGTTAATGTTCCTTTAATTCACACCTAATGACATTCCTTCAAGTTTATTTAACACAATGAAAACTTGATGAAAACTGCAATGCCTTGTGATTGATATGAGTGAACACTGTTTTAATTCACACAGAAAATTGATACACAATGCTTTCCTATTGCAGGTAGTCTGTGTTCAATTAAAATAACTTGACTGATGCGCTGAAGTAAGATAGTTTTCTACAGATTACTGTAATCATTGCTTTGATGTTAATGTATTAACATTTGCGAACAGATGGACTGTTTAACAAGCATTGCAACTGTCTTATTTACAAACTATTGCTAATTATGATATATTGATTGTTTAAAAGTGCTATATACATGATCACCGAACACTGCCAATAAGCTGCACAAATCATGTGCTGCCACCTACTGGACAATGACGTACTATTCAATCTATTATACGCTGGAGCTTTGTCCAACGTGGCTTTGTATTGGAGATTTTTGAGCCAGTGCTGTTCAAAAACAAATCTCATTGAATTTGTTCATATGCTATGGGGCATTGGAGTGTATTCAATAATAGGATTCAAAGGGTTAATCATTAGCAAAACACTTTACGTTCCCATTAACTCACAGTCATTAACACTACCACTACCATTACATCACACAAAATCCTAGGTACAACATGCACACATCAGATACACACACTTTCACACAAACAAGTTTCCAGAAAATACTGATCATGAAGGCAAAACTTAAAAGTCCGCATACCGAGATGCACATGCCTCACTAAAACCAAGAATAGGTACACTGTACAAAGGCCTACTACAGACACAGAGAATCTTGCCAGCAGATTCAATTCGTGTCCCCATAACAATTTTTTTAAACTAGCTTCAAAATGAAGTGTTTTAACATATTCCCTGGCATATACTGGGGACACAAATCAATCTACATGTTAGCATGTAAACATGTTTGTAGCATCGCTTGTATAATAGTCCATATAGTTTGAGCGAGGTGGCTTAGAAAAACAGTGAGGTGGTCCACCTCACTCCTCATATAGCATGGGAAACACTGAACTTAATACGTACCTGATATCCTTGTCATCAAACTCTAATTTCATCAATCCATAATTACATTTTATGGAGCAAAAATTTAGATTTATGACAATAGCTTCTACAGCCACTGAAGCCTTGTTTTTGTTGACATAAAACATCGGCAAACCCTGCTGTGATAGGTCACCTACCAACACACATGACTAGTTCATTACTTCACAAATGTCAGACAACACTCGCAAAATTTGCAATAGTTTAGGGGCACCATTAAAAATCCACAGCACTATACAAAAACATCCCTACACAAGAAATACACTCCAAAAACTATCCTAATTCACAATGCATCCCGGATGATTAAACCCACTGACATTCGACCACAGTGGGTGACAATAAAAGACTGCTACCAGAACCACAACCAAAACGACTGAATCTTGGTATACCACAAGATTATATATGATCTTAACGTCATCTGTCATCAAGGTATATCACACAGACTGTCCGCCTTCTACTGGATCTGACAGTCTAAACTTCCGTCGCTCGCCTTCGGTAGTTCAAGCAACTGTGCGACACTCTTGCACAAGTACGACATGGTACCGTACCGACCACTTGGCGCCATGTCGTAGAAATTCTGGCATATACCAACCGAACCGCCGCACTTGAGAGGAAGCAGGCGTGCCTGGTCTGGCATGCCACAGCACAGGGTGACGTCTCCGTCTAGTCTCACCTACAACAAGTATGTCAGTCAGACGTCACACATCAGACGTCACACGTCACACATCAGACGTCACACATCAGACGTCACACATCAGACGTCACACATCAGACGTCACACATCAGACGTCACACATCAGACATCACACATCAGACATCACACATCAGACGTCACACATCAGACATCACACATATGTCAGTCTCTGTTGTGTAGCACAAAGACATGTCATTTCAATTTTCATATTTTTTTGGGGGGAGGGTGGACATTAGTGCAGTAAACTGGAATATACACAAACTGGTTGAGTGCTAGAAGACATTGACAGTGAAATAATGCATATTTGACAAGTGTAGTTGGCAGAAATTGATTTTATGCCTTTTTACATAGCACATTATGGAGAAACATGGCTATTTTGGTAGCTACTGATGGCCACAGTGCATGCACACATGCATATAAAGAGTTGGAGGTGTTGTGCTTTTAAAGAAATTTGACCAGCCTCTCAAAGGGCTATGAAGAAATTCCATGTTTTACAATGGCACAGTTTTCTTAAAATCTGACAAAATGCTAAGGTAACTCATCTGACAGTCTACAGTTGTGTTTATCCAGTCTGTAGGACTGCTTAAAGTGCTTTGCACTTTACTCCAAGGCAAATCAATCCAAAAACATCTTGACTTCTCTGGGAAGCATTTCGACATGCTGCAATTAATGCATGACGACTATTCGTACTTAAATATCCACTAGTCTACAGCCAGGTACTTTTTCAAAGAAGTGTGAACTGGAGCAAGGTAGAATTACCCTTGGTTCTTCGACAAGGCAGCACAGGATTTGTTTTGGAGGAGGGTCTGGTGTTCTACTTACTGAGCTACTGTGCCCCATATTACAGGGGTATATTTTACGGTAAAAACTCAGATGGATTACTAACATATAGAATTCAATAATCCATCAAGAAAATCTAGTAATCCATCAAATTCATTCCAAATAAAAATCCTGTCTATTAATTGCCCCATTGATTTCACAGCATGCTTGCCAAATATGGAAGTCCCTATTCATCCCACAGATTTGATCAAACTTGTGTTGTTCAACTACAAGGTGGACTTCATATGCTTGGAATAATGGAACCCATTTAAGATCAATTCCTACATTCCAAAATAGCAGTAATCCAGTCAGATCCCAGTGTAGTTAAATCTGGTATGCTGAGAATTAACAAATTACATTAAAATCAACTCCTGCATCAAGACACTGTCACACAAAAGCAACAGTTTCTTGTGAGAACTTCCCTTACTTCAGAGCATAACTTTTGAAACATACAGTACAACATTTCGACCCATCAATCACGAGTCTTGGTCACATACTGGTGTCACATGTGATGGCTCAGGTTTAGGCAGGATCATTTGGCTGTAGATGGTGGGCAGGTGGTAACCCTCATCTCTGTTCATGGTGGGGGCTCTCTGTTTGATGTAAATGGCCTCCATCACTTTCCTCTTGGGCCAGTTTGATTCCCGAGTCAGGGCTTATCCATGGAAACTGAGCGTCCTGTGGTCTGGCAATGGTCTCCTACTCCTGTTGGTTTGTCCAGGTTTGTTTGTTCTATGAACCTTTGGCTGAATGGTCTGTTACTTTCACCAATGTAAACGCAAACTACTTTGCAGAGAAAACACGAGGTATTAGAATGCAGATACGCACAATGCTGACCAATGACGAAGACTGTTCTGATTATGGTATCGATTCTGACAGCCAACGTTTGTCAAGCGAACTCGATCGACTGCTACTTACGAGTGAAGAAGAAATAAAGAACATCATCAGACTGTGCTCTCCAAAGACATGCAGCCTGGACTCTTGCCCCACTGATCTGTTGAAGAAAACAGTAGGTGTACACGTTCCTTATCTGGTAGCAATAGTGAATTACAGCTTTAAGCAAGGACTCTTTCCGGTCACTTTGAGAACAGCAATAGTAAAACCGCTTCTGAAATCCGACACTCTTGACAAAGACCTGTTAAAGAACTACAGACCAGTGTCAAACATAGCATTCGTTGGCAAAGTCTTGGAGAAAGTCGCAGTTCGTCGTGTGCTTGATCATCTCACTTTGAATGGGCTGCATGAAGAATACCAATCAGCATATAAGATGCTTCACAGTACAGAAACTGCTCTACTGCGTGTTCAGCATGACATTGCTAGTGAACTCGACAAGAATCATGCAATGTTGTTTGTCATGCTGGACTTGTCAAGTGCATTTGACACGATTGACCATGAACATTTGCTGACACTATTGCACGACGAGTACGGAGTGCGTGAAACGGCGTTATCATGGTTCCGGACGTAACTTACTTGAAAGACCGCACCCACTGTGTCCAGATAGACTCAAAAACATCCGCGACTATTCCGCTACAGAGTGGAGTGCCACAGGGCTCGGTCCTTGGGCCTGTCATGTTCACTCTTTACACCACCCCAATGCAGCGGATATTCAAAAGACATGGCATAAAATATCATAAATATGCCGACGACATTCAATTATATGCGTCGTACAATCCCGCTAAACCCGGCGACCAAGTGGAAACTGCGAGGCGACTCACCGACTGTATTGGGGAAGTCAGACGATGGATGGCGGTGCACATGCTGAAATTAAACGATGAAAAAACTAAGATGATGATCTTTACTTCAAAACATCATCTCAAGGTGTACGGAGGTTGCTCCTTGACAATTGGCGATGATACGGTTTCACCATCACACAGCATAAGGAATCTGGGAGTGCACATGGATCAACATCTGACGATGACAGATCATGTGACTGCTGTGTGCGCCGCATGTAACTACCATCTATACAGACTGTCATCAATACGGCACTATCTAACAACAGAAGCCGCGAAAAGTGCAGTCAATGCACTCGTCACATCTCGACTCGACTACTGCAACTCACTGTTGCATAACATCTCGTTAACACAGACAGCTCGGCTACAGCGTGTCCAGAACAATGCAGCAAGGCTAATAACACGCACCAATAAACATGACCACATCACACCAGTGTTGAAGGAGCTGCATTGGCTGCCAGTTGAGAGCCGAATCGCCTTCAAAATGTTGGTAATCACTTTTAAATGCATGAATGGATTGGCGCCGTCTTATCTGGCAGAACTTGTTAAACCACGAAAGCGTGACGGACGCCTACGCCAGAACTATGCGCCAACACTGCACCAAGGCATGACAAAGAAGTGTGTTGGTGATTCGGCATTTGGCGCAGCAGCACCTCGACTGTGGAATGAACTACCTGTGAACATTCGTGCATCCGAGACATTACCCATATTTAGGAAGTATTTAAAGACATATCTTTTTAGTAGACATTTCAATTAATTTAAATTGTTTTAAAATGACGGACATTGCATTATAATTTCTTTTTAGTGTAATAATATTTTAATTAGTGTTTATGTTTTAGATTAATTTATAGATTTATATGTATGTTTACGTACAGAGTTTTAGAAAGGGTTTTAATTTTATATTAATATATATAATTTGCATACCATGTTTTAGTACTATACATCTTAAAAGCAGTGTTTAATATAATTTATTTATATAATTTACATACAAAGATTTGCGAGTTAGTATGATTTATATTAATTTATATAATTTACATTTTTATATATTAATATACATTAATTTTAGTATTTTTCTTGTGCAGCGCATCGATCCGCCATGCGGGAATTAGCGCTATATAAAAACTGTATTATTATTATATTATTAATGTATGTATGGCTGCTGTCGTTTTCACACCTGACTGGTGTTCTTTCGGTGTTTTGTAGAGCGCAGTGGCTCAGGGATAGAGCTTCGGACTCTCGACTACGAGAACCTGGGTTTGAATCCTGTGCTGCAGTGTTAAAACCTTGGGCAAGTTTTTTCACTCTACATTGCTCCAGTTCACTCACCTGTATAAATGAGTATCTGGCTATAGACAGTGGTGAATATGTGTACGAGCAGCCTTTCGCACATTAATTGTAGCACATGGCTGGATGCTTCCCGGAGAAGTTGAGGTGGTATCTGATTGAGCAGGTCTCCCGGGGAAGTAAAGTGTAAAAACGCTTTGAGCAGACCTAAAGTCTGGATACTGCGCCATATATAAACTTACCTTTACTTTTTTTTGGACCAATACCTGACCAAGACCTATAGCTGATGGGTTGAAACATTGTACGTTTCAAAAGCGCCAAAGTCAGTGAATTTCTTACAGTATAACCCAGTCTTGGAGCCATGAACAATATATTCCCAACAGTCACCTGCTCGTGGATAAAGATCTCGTTGTCTCAGTGAACAAGGCCCGTAGATGACGGGTCGAAATGTCGTACTTATCTTTGCCAATTAAGCTCCAAAGTAAGTGAAATTATACTATAATATTCCACACAGTCACCTGCTCGTGGATGAAGATCTCGTTGGCGAGGTGCACCAGCTGGTCGACGTCAAACACCTGCTCCCAGTGAGTGCAGCCGAGGTCGTGCTTCATCACCAGGATGAGGACCATCATCGCCTCCACCATCAACTGGCGGTACTCGGGCTGGGGGATGCGGTTGAGGATCATCTCCACTTGCAGGCCAAACTTCAGCTCTCCCTGCGTCATCTGAAGGCACCACAAACATGTTCACTGATAAACTAGCAGAAGCTTTTAGTTTATTTCACAAGGCTAACAACCAGGACCGTTAGTTGTGTGTCACTGCCCTTATTTGGTGGCGGTTGTCATGGTAACCTGCCATTTTGGTGATAAACAACCTGATGGTGTGCTTGCTTGTGTACCACAGAACCCAAATGTAGTGATAGTTTAACGGATATTGAAAACGCTAATGCACGACGGTGATACATTACGTAATACACTGTGTCAAATCGTTCAATACTATGTTTACATATTTACTTGACCTGTTCTTGTGGGGAGCGGTGGTCGCGCGGTAGAGCGCCGGACTATCAATCGAGGGGACGGTGGTTCAATCCCACCTACCCCCGTTTCGAAACTAAGGCAATTTCGTTCACCCCACATTTGCCTGTGTCTTTAGGAAGAGACACTATAATCCGATAGTCCCTTCTATCTGGTGTCTATGCCAGGGGAAGTAAAAGATCCCACAGGGGGTAAATGTGTAACCTGTAGTGGACTCACTAATTCTGTGGAAGGACAACTCTGGCATTAGCCCAAGTTTGGCCAGTTTGAAGGTAACCACCTGAGACGTGCTACTGGGGTTATAAATCATTGAGGTAACAGACATAATGCTGCCCCAGTCTTGTACTGCACATATACCACCACTTTTGGATTCCCGAACTGACCTCGCTGGTGAGTGACCGGGGTAGGAGGTGACCATTGATGCTCAGACCATGACACTGAAACAAACAGACCGTGACATTGAAACAAACAGACCGTGACACTGAAACAAACAGACCGTGACACTGAAACAAACAGACCATGGCACTAAAACAAACAGACCGTGACACTGAAACAAACAGACCGTGACACTGAAACAAACAGACCGTGACACAGAAACAAACAGACCGTGACACTGAAACAAACAGACGGTGACACTGAAACAAACAGACCGTGACACAGAAACAAACAGACCGTGACACTGAAACAAACAGACGGTGACACTGAAACAAACAGACCGTGACACTGAAACAAACAGACCGTGACACTGAAACAAACAGACCGTGACACTGAAACAAACAGACCGTGACACTGAAACAAACAGACCGTGACACTGAAACAAACAGACGGTGACACTGAAACAAACAGACGGTGACACTGAAACAAACAGACGGTGACACTGAAACAAACAGACCGTGACACTGAAACAAACAGACCGTGACACTGAAACAAACAGACGGTGACACTGAAACAAACAGACGGTGACACTGAAACAAACAGACCGTGACACTGAAACAAACAGACCGTGACACTGAAACAAACATACCGTGACACTGAAACAAACAGACCGTGACACTGAAACAAACAGACGGTGACACTGAAACAAACAGACGGTGACACTGAAACAAACAGACCGTGACACTGAAACAAACAGACCGTGACACTGAAACAAACAGACCGTGACACTGAAACAAACAGACCGTGACACTGAAACAAACAGACCGTGACACTGAAACAAACAGACCGTGACACTGAAACAAACAGACCGTGACACTGAAACAAACAGACCGTGACACTGAAACAAACAGACCTTGACACTGAAACAAACAGACCGTGACACTGAAACAAACAGACCGTGACACTGAAACAAACAGACCGTGACACTGAAACAAACAGACCGTGACACTGAAACAAACAGACCGTGACACTGAAACAAACAGACCGTGACACTGAAACAAACAGACCGTGACACTGAAACAAACAGACCGTGACACTGAAACAAACAGACCGTGACACTGAAACAAACAGACCGTGACACTGAAACAAACAGACCGTGACACTGAAACAAACAGACCGTGACACTGAAACAAACAGACGGTGACACTGAAACAAACAGACGGTGACACTGAAACAAACAGACGGTGACACTGAAACAAACAGACGGTGACACTGAAACAAACAGACGGTGACACTGAAACAAACAGACGGTGACACTGAAACAAACAGACGGTGACACTGAAACAAACAGACGGTGACACTGAAACAAACAGACGGTGACACTGAAACAAACAGACGGTGACACTGAAACAAACAGACGGTGACACTGAAACAAACAGACGGTGACACTGAAACAAACAGACGGTGACACTGAAACAAACAGACCGTGACACTGAAACAAACAGACCGTGACACTGAAACAAACAGACCGTGACACTGAAACAAACAGACCGTGACACTGAAACAAACAGACCGTGACACTGAAACAAACAGACGGTGACACTGAAACAAACAGACAGTGACACTGAAACAAACAGACCGTGACACTGAAACAAACAGACAGTGACACTGAAACAAACAGACCGTGACACTGAAACAAACAGACCGTGACACTGAAACAAACAGACCGTGACACTGAAACAAACAGACCGTGACACTGAAACAAACAGACGGTGACACTGAAACAAACAGACCGTGACACAGAAACAAACAGACCGTGACACTGAAACAAACAGACTGTGACACTGAAACAAACAGACCGTGACACAGAAACAAACAGACAGTGACACTGAGACAAACAGACCATGACACTGAAACAAACAGACAGTGACACTGAGACAAACAGACCGTGACACTGAAACAAACAGACCGTGACACTGAAACAAACAGACCGTGACACAGAAACAAACAGACCGTGACACTGAAACAAACAGACCGTGACACAGAAACAAACAGACCGTGACACTGAAAGAAACAGACCGTGACACAGAAACAAACAGACCGTGACACAGAAACAAACAGACCGTGATACTGAAACAGGCTTTGTAGCAATGGCCTCTAAATTTTGCATAGCGAAGTTCAAAAAGTTATACATTTAACATCAGTTCAAAGCTCCCCAACAATACAGGATGTGGAACAACGGTAACAAGAAAACAGTTGTCCAGAAAATAAGCCTGCCTAGTGCCTACACTAAATACTTCTCCAGAACACATTTTAAATAAGATAAATCAGAAATATCTGTGTATAAAAACATATTCAAAAGTGCTAAAAATACACGACACCATTAAACACATAATCACTACAACACAATGATTATTTGCAGAATAAAATGCATATAGTGCATACATACACACAAATGTACAAAGGCAGATTGTAAACTGTTGTCAACGGAACGAATAAGTGTTAAAGCAACAGATATATGAAAGTAAACAACATTTATACTAATTTGAAATGCTTAGTATAACATAAACAAACAGCCAGATGGAGCACACCCAGAGAAGACAAGTACCTGATTAAGAACAAGCCAGATCTCGGAGTAGAATCCAATGGGTACACGGTTTAGAGCGCCATCTAGGCAACGCCGTCGCAACCACTGGCCATGCTGATCTTTCAGTTCGATCAAGTGGTGTGAAGAACTCTCCTCAAGGGTGTGCTTCGTCAGCGAATCCACCTTCTGCAGATTACCAATATCAGTCACATGACCCATTAGTCACATGACCAATCATAAATAGATGTACAAATAGAATAACAATACAATCGTAACACAAAAATATGAATTAAATCACCTCTCGCCATAGAACAATGCATTATACTTTTACAGAAGCATTACATATATCGTGGTATGCTAGATCTAGATATATGTTAACATTGCATATAATTACAGTTTTTGTTATAATATATGCCTTGTATGAATGCTCATATTATGTACATTACCTTTTATATCATATATCATGCCTGGCATATTTTATATGCACATAAATATATGTATTATACAAGAAGAGAAGAAATAACAAAAGATTAACATGATATGTAATGAAATGCAGCATTAGCGGTGCGAGTGTGCAAGCACTGTAGAGATTGTTAGTGAAAGTTGAAATTATGTCACACTTGAAACAAAGGAAACGAATAGCGTATTCGTTCATTCATATAACCTAATAAAAAGTGTAATTTAACACACGTCTGTCAATCACTCAACTTACTCAAATTAATTAATTTAAAGCCCTTGTGCCCCTCACACAACTTAATACAACATCTTCATAATAGTGCTCCATTATTCACACAATTAACCCTAAGGGGCAATCCAAAACTAAATTTAACTCCCCTCATCATCCACACAACTTTATCTAAAATTTAGTTTAACGCCATCTCTCGTTCACATCCAATTTAATCTAAGGCTCTGCTAATAGTTCATGTGATGTAATACAAAACTCAACATGAGCCCATCTGTCAGTCTCAATACTTACCCTGAGACTACTGGCCCAACGCCCCGCTGTCATGGATGAATATCAACCAACTTAACACCCCCCTTACAACTCAGCTGAATACCCCAAGACTTAACCTACGACTCAACTTAACACCCCAAGACTTAACCTAAGGCTCAATTGAACACCCCAAGACTTAACCTAAGACTTAACTGAACACACAAGACTTAACCTAAAACTCAATTGAACACTCCAAGACTTAACATAAGACTCAACTGAACACACAAGACTTAATCTTAGTCTCAACTGAACACACCAAAACTTAACCTAAATATCCACTGAACATCCCACAACTTAATCTAAGACTCAACTGAACACTCCAAGACTTAACTTAAAAGACTCAATTGCACACCCCAAGATGTAATCTAAGGCTCAACTGAACACACAAGACTTAAGCTAAAACTCAACAGAACACTCCCCTGTTTCAACCCAAAACTTAACCTAAATATTACCATCATAAACCCTCTACACAACTCACCCTCAGTAACTTTGGAGTGTCCTTACGAGTGATTAGACTTCCTACTTCGGTATACTCCAGTGAGGAGCCAGCTATACACATATGCAACTCGGGTCAGTACACTGCTTCTGACTTACTATTTACGATTTACAATTAAAACACTCCCGTACCATCCACTTTCACAGTCTAGAGATATATGAAATAAGACTGTTGTGAAACCTGTGTAGAAGCCTTTAGCTAGTGGGGGGTTCTAGTGGGGGGTTCCAGTTCATAGAGCATCAGAATTAAAGCCATGCATGGGCTGGAAATCTGAGCCTGCAGCCCGCCCCGCCCCCCCCCCCCCCCACAGTAACTTGGCCTGCACCCCACCCTGCAGCTTGGCCTGCAGTAAGTTGTCAAAGGTCAGCCCTCAGCCCATCACAGATTGAACATCTAACATGGAATAATTAAAAATAACTAATCATTGTTGACATTACTTAATTTATTAACTAAATTTCATTATTTTATTGATTAAAATACTTTTAATTGGATATGAGAATTAATATATGGCTAGTTATATTTTCTATTCACCCGACTTTTTTAACCAGTTAATTACTTGAAATTCAAATAACCACATTCTTCAGTCAGATATAAATAATTATGTTGGAAGTCACTGAGGTCATTCACCATGACAGCATTGAGCATATCAGAGAAGCTAAAATCCACCATGTGTAGTCAATTGTCACCTCTGACCAAGGTGGACCCAGCTGCAATTAGCAACAACAGACCTCTTTTTCAGTGGCCTGCCTGTCTTTTGATCTAGGCTTTCATAAAATAAACCAAACAGATGGATTGCAGATTATACTGTCAGTGTCAAGTACGGCTAAACATGGAGTGTACGCTACGCTAATAAAGTCATGTATGCTTAACGAAATGAAAATGACACATTCTATACATGAACTGTCATGAGCGAACTCTCAGGCAGACTTACACATGTATAGAATTAAGTTTAGCCAATCATCTGAAGTGTGCTTCCTGGTCACATGTTCTGTGTTGTGCACATGGTATAGACCTTGTGGCATGACTCACTAATACTACAGACCTAATACTACAGACCTTAAACTACAGACCAACTTGTGAGCAGACAGAGCGATAGGAATCCTCCAGGAGGAAAGAAGACTAGGCAGAGACTAACATCAACCACAATAAACTCTCTACAGCCACGACTAGAAGCTCTCTACATGTATACACCATATTCTGTGGCCAACACATGTATTTACACCCTCTTTTCCCTGAAGAACGTTTCCTCTCACACACCAACCTTTTTGACAGTTCAAAAACAAACATGAAGGCTGTACAAAATGGCTGTCGATCAAGGAGCTTTGTTTTCTCAACGAAAACACTGATATTATCTTGAAAATGTTCATCAAGTTATAAGAATAATATCGGCAGCTGTCATCAGAATATGATGAAGGCGGATGAAACGTCGATGTGAGTTGAAACTTGTTATTTGTGAATTAAGAAATCTGCTTTAGTAAAACACTGATACAGTGTGTAATATCTGCATTCCACTACATTCTTAGATATTGCCCAGTCAGATATCACTGGGATATCATCCTGAAATTGTGTTCTCCAAACCACTAATAAAGAAGAAAAAGAACAAAACAAACAGTTCAACCGAGAGGTTAGGAAACACACGACACCGTAATTTCATTCTACAAACAAACGTGCAGTCTATCGACATAGTACCATTTGTGCATCATCCGTCATTATCTCCTGAAAACAGCAATATTGCTCTGTATTCTTTGACAGCTTACCAAAGCCACAATTTCACTTGGTATATCTAAAGTATATAAATGCTGGCTAATAATTAATTTAAATACCATCGTGGGTATAGTGTGCTTTGTAAAGGCATTAAATATTTTTGTGTATTGTTTTGTACTTCAATTTTCAAGTTAACACTATTGTAGGTATATATTTTTTAAACTTTAAAAATTATGAGTCAAAATAAAGTTAGCCAAAGTCTGAGTAATAGATGGCTTGGTGAACAAGAACATGCAAGTTTTCTGGGAGTGCAACATTTTCATATGCGTGTAAGTAACCCACTCCTTGTGCTTTACACACCTGCGTTTCTAGACACATTCACCCGGCTAGCTCTGACACAAACTTTGGATCAGTTTTTGTAATGTTTTCTGACATGCAATACACACAGTGCCTTCACTTCTGCAATTGTAAACTTTCCAGTTCTTCTCTTTCTTAAGTGAAAAAGACGTTCTAGGAACATTGTCACAACCATCCAACAGGTTCTTTGTGGTCTTGTTGAACTATTTCTTGGTTAAGTGATTTTCATAACTAAATCAGTCTACCAGGGTTGCCACTCATGGAAGCTTTCAAAATTCCCTGACTTTTCCCTGACTCAAAATTTCATTTTCCCTGAATATGCTGGCTGAGTAATCATGAAAATGTGTGCATGCTGTACATATAATTAGCAATTAACTTACAAAATGTAATCAGTGTTCGTTGCCCACTCAGATTGCCTAGTTCAATTCCTATACCACTCAAACGTATATGTATGTTAAAATTGCCAAAAGAACAGTTATATCATTATTACAACAGCCAACTGAAGAACGTATGGTATCTACATTCTTAACAGCATAATGTTTGTAATATCAACATTGTTTCATGGGATCATTACGCATAATGAATTCAAGTTCGCGGCGTTACGCGTATGATATAAGAAAGTCAAATTTCCCTAACTTTCAAGGGATTTTCCTGTATTTCCCTGACTTTTCTCAAAATCTCACATTTCCCTGACCCAGCACAAAATTCCCTGACTTTTCCCTGACCAGTGGCAACCCTGGTCTACATGTTCTCCATTGTATTTTTCAAGTGTGATTATATACTTCCTACCACTTACAAAACTATCCACACGACTAGGTGTATTTCTGATCGAATCAGTCAGCCTGATGTTCAATTTGAAATTCCTTTAAATCTACACATAAATGTGCCATTATTTTGTGAATCAATACCAACTTTCATCACTACTGACACTACCTTTTGAAATACTCCTCATTTAATGTCAGCCAATGAAATCACACATGAGGAGTGTGGTTGGTCCCCGGTCACATGATATAATATTTTCGGTGATTTCTCGTGTTACGTGCATATTACGTTATGTGCACATTGAGATTCCCACCAGTCGTGTATTCGTGTGTAAATTGGGGCGGCTATTTCTGCTGTTCCCACGGCTGACTTGACAACTGACGAAGTCAACTGCTATAATTTTTTTGTTTTTCTCCGCTCACTTCCTTGGTTTGCAGAGATGATTGGCCAGGGGTATTGTAGCACAACACAATGACCCTTGGCTTGCAAAGATGTTGGCAAGCAAAGTTTTGTGAATGTGCAGACTGTAGGTCAATGTCTAAAAGGTATACAGTTTTATCTACACAAACTGCACAAGTCAGAAAACTTAACTGCAGTTGTGAAGAAAAGAGGAGAAATTGTCAGGTTCAGTAGTGTCTAAAATGTAACATACAGGGTGCCACGAAAGGCAAACACCTAGAGTCAACAAAGATGGCACAGGGGATTAACAGTGTGTAGTGTGACCAGCGAGGTACCAGGTAGATGCATTGGGCCTGTGTGAAGGTGGGACAGGAGATTAGTAGCATCAATCATGTAGCAAATAGGGTGACAGCAAAGCAGGCATCTTGGGTCAACAAACATGGCAGACAGGACAAGGAACATCATAGTAGCATACAGGGTGTAGCATCCTGTATGCTAGCATGTAGCACACAGGATGATAAGAAAGGTTCTTGAGTCAACACAGATAGCACAAAGGATCAGCGATTTGTAGCACACACACAGGGTGACAAGAAAGTTTTCTTGGTCAACAAAAACATACAGGGTGACTAGCAAGGCAGACAGCGTGGGTCAACCCAAAGATTCCATAAATTACCCAGCATGCAGTAAAGAGGGTGACAAACAAAATAGACACCTTCATATCGTGACAGAGACGCTCGCACTGAGCACTTTTTGGGGGGATCTTGGACGATAATTGGAGGGGCAGAATACACAACGGGTGCTCCACATCCGTCGAATGCGAACTGCTGAAACTGTCACCTGGTGGACAACAATGGTATTAGACACAATTGCTTCTCGCTGCCACATTCTTTACGTCGACACAAAACAAAAAGATGCGTGACGAGCCTCTCTTTCAACATGCTGCCGTGCCACTGATTGAAGCAACGGTGTAAACGTTTAATCCAAACAGCCTTATGATGAATCTAGTAATTACTGTTACCGATGTGTGCTTCACAGGGAGTCTTTGTCAAAATATACGTAACTTTACAGGATGTACATGACGGCAGTACAAAGCAGGGTGGTCTCAAAATAACACGGAAAGTCCCCAAATGGAATAGAAGACACTCATCCTGATAACATGATGGGGGTCTAAAACATGCTTACTGTGTGGTCACACAATATACTTTACGTACGTCGAAAATGTCCACTAACAGCATTATTATGTACTTCACGATTGATGTGGAATAAAACAGAAAATGTCAGCGTAATAACCAGAGGGAGGAGCTAATAAATGCCCATAAATCACATGACACACCATGTGGTCACATGACACACCGTGTGGTCACATGACACACCGTGTGGTCACATGACACACCGTGTGGTCACATGACACACCGTGTGGTCACATGACACACTGTGTGGTCACATGACACACTGTGTGGACGAGTACAGGTGAACAGACACAGCACTCACCCGATGAGACGCCAAACTCCTTGCCACTGAGGATGTGGTGAAGAAGAGTCTTCATCTCGAACGGACTCAGATTCAGCAGCTGATCTGAAGCCTCCTCCCCTGTGAACAAGCAAGCAAGCAGCTAACTAAGAGAGGTCATACAGCTTCATGTCAAAGGCATAGGGCTTTATCAGGTGATGTCAGGTTAAGAGCATTATATGTTGGATGTAGGTAGTTGAATTAGTAATTTTGCTTTTTATTATTTTAGTTATTATTGTTTTCTAACTTATTGGTTATTAATTAATATATTTATCTATGTACATATTTCAATTTACTCATTTATATTACATCCATGTATGTGTAGGACGTTGAATATTTATAACAACTTTCATTGTGTCTTTTCTTGTATTCTACAGCACCATAGAATATTATTGTATAAATATGGTGCTATATAAATCAATAAACAATTATATTATGCAGAATGGCCATATTTCAGTTTCACCAGGATACCAGTGTCACTGGAGTAAGTAAATCTATTGCAAAGTTATGTGTGGTTGAACTGATCTACCAGTGCTTCAGAAGACTTCATGTTTTGGGGAAGGTAATGTCAAACTCTGATAAACCTGAGCACTGTGTGTCTGGACATATCTGAGCAATGGAAAACTGGAGTGTACCAGAACAGGGATGACCTGGGGAAACTTGAATGGTTTAAAGTTTGGGGTACCGAAGCAGTGAATGGTATACATGCTTACCTGGGTGGCTCAATGTATTGGGGTACCTAAGCAGTGAATGGTATATAGGCTTACCTGGGTGGCTCAATGTATTGGGGTACCTAAGCAGTGAATGGTATATAGGCTTACATGGGTGGCTCAATGTATTGGGGTACCTAAGCAGTGAATGGTATACATGCTTACATGGGTGGCTCAATGTATTGGGGTACCTAAGCAGTGAATGGTATATAGGCTTACATGGGTGGCTCAATGTATTGGGGTACCTAAGCAGTGAATGGTATATAGGCTTACCTGGGTGGCTCAATGTATTGGGGTACCTAAGCAGTGAATGGTATATAGGCTTACCTGGGTGCCTCAATGTATTGGGGTACTTAAGCAGTGAATGGTATATAGGCTTACCCGGGTGGCTCAATGTATTGGGGTACTTAAGCAGTGAATGGTATATAGGCTTACCTGGGTGGCTCAAGGTATTGGGGTACCTAAGCAGTGAATGGTATATAGGCTTACCTATGTGGCTCAATGGCTTGGGGTACCTAAGCAGTGAATGGTATATAGGCTTACCCGGGTGGCTCAATGTATTGGGGTACTTAAGCAGTGAATGGTATATAGGCTTACCTGGGTGGCTCAATGGATTGGGGTACCTAAGCAGTGAATGGTATATAGGCTTACCCGGGTGGCTCAATGTATTGGGGTATCTAAGCAGTGAATGGTATATAGGCTTACCCGGGTGGCTCAATGGATTGGGGTACCTAAGCAGTGAATGGTATATAGGCTTACCCGGGTGGCTCAATGTATTGGGGTACCTAAGCAGTGAATGGTATATAGGCTTACCTGGGTGGCTCAATGGATTGGGGTACCTAAGCAGTGAATGGTATATAGGCTTACCTGGGTGGCTGAATGTATTGGGGTACCTAAGCAGTGAATGGTATATAGGCTTACCCGGGTGGCTCAATGTATTGGGGTACCTAAGCAGTGAATGGTATATAGGCTTACCCGGGTGGCTCAATGGATTGGGGTACCTAAGCAGTGAATGGTGTATAGGCTTACCTGGGTGGCTCAATGGATTGGGGTACCTAAGCAGTGAATGGTATATAGGCTTACCCGGGTGGCTCAATGGATTGGGGTACCTAAGCAGTGAATGGTGTATAGGCTTACCTGGGTGGCTCAATGTATTGGGGTACCTAAGCAGTGAATGGTGTATAGGCTTACCTGGGTGGCTCAATGTATTGGGGTACTTAAGCAGTGAATGGTATATAGGCTTACCCGGGTGGCTCAATGTATTGGGGTACTTAAGCAGTGAATGGTATATAGGCTTACCTGGGTGGCTCAATGTATTGGGGTACCTAAGCAGTGAATGGTATATAGGCTTACCCGGGTGGCTCAATGTATTGGGGTACTTAAGCAGTGAATGGTATATAGGCTTACCTGGGTGGCTCAATGTATTGGGGTACTTAAGCAGTGAATGGTATATAGGCTTACCCGGGTGGCTCAATGTATTGGGGTACTTAAGCAGTGAATGGTATACATGCTTACCTGGGTGGCTCAATGTATTGGGGTACCTAAGCAGTGAATGGTGTATAGGCTTACCTATGTGGCTCAATGTATTGGGGTACCTAAGCAGTGGTGTATAGGATGGGCATACCTGAAGCAGTGGTGAGGGCAAACACACCTGAGCAAGGGGTGTTTGGGGCGTACCTGTGCACTGAAGCGTCCGAGCGAGCTCTGACGCCATCACCTGTATGATGAGTCCCACTCTCAGCCGCAGCATCTCGTGGAAGAGTTTCGGCTCGGTCCGGATAAACATGGCCAGGTAGATCATCAGCTCCTGGAGAAGTGAAACAACATATATCAATACACATAGTAACAGGACAGCTTTGGGGGCAAGTGTGGGTGTATCGCCTCCCCGCGGCCACAGCCCATTTGTCACTTTGTTTGGTCCAATGGAACACCAGCCTCTGGTGTAACTGGTGAATGCAGGTGATGTACAAAAAGAACATAAAGGTGGTTATTTAAAAGGTTATGATATGGTAGGTTCTTATATAGCACGTTATCCAGCTCTTGGGACTGCCTAAAACGCTTCACACTTTACTCCCTGGCAGATATGACTGGTTGAACAATATCTTGACTTCTCTAGGAAGCATCCAGCCAGGCTGCACTTTTTGAACAAAGATTATTAAATATTTGTACACAAACATCCACCACTGTTTGTAGCAAAATATAATCAATACAGTTGCGTGAACTGGAGTAATGTTTTTATTAGCAGGAATGATTGCATAGTTCACCAAAGTAATATTGTGTATTAATTTAATTTGAATAACCATTGTAAAGTGCCCCAGAACAATTATTTGGATAGGGTGCTATATAAGAAATTATTATTATTAAACATATAAATTATTTTAGATTAGGCAACCATGACGTCATCACTACCTGAGTGAGCATGGCAGCGCTGTTGTTGTCGCCGTAAGCCTCCTCTATGAGAGCAGCGAGCTCATCCGGGGGGAGGGGTCTACAACAGCACAACAACAGACTGGTAGACTAGTGATCCTCCACAAACAACACCTATCAATGCGCCAGCAAACAATTCAATTTGTTCTGGCAGCAAACTGCTGCCAGAACAAACACTGTCAGGTAGAGTTTCTACCTATATACCACCCCTCTATCCTTCCCTCGTTACCTGGTGATGATATATCTCTCTACCTGGTGATGATCTAACCATCCCTCGCTACCTGGTGATGATATTTCTCTCTACCTGGTGATGATCTAACCATCCCTTGCTACCTGGTGATGATATCTCTCTCTACCTGGTGATGATCTAACCATCCCTTGCTACCTGGTGATGATATCTCTCTCTCTCTACCTGGTGATGATCTAACCATCCCTTGCTACCTGGTGATGATATCTCTCTCTCTACCTGGTGATGATCTAGCTATACAATTCTACCTGGTGATGATCTAATCATCCCTCTCTACCTGGTGATGATCTAGCTATACAATTCTACCTGGTGATGATCTAATCATCTCTCTCTACCTGGTGATGATCTTCTCCCGTGGCTCAGGTGGCAAGCCAACCGCCAGTTGCTTTTGCCGGACCAGGATGTCTGTTTGCGCCTTGGCGAGGTCCTCCACCTGTCAATCAAACCAGCCAACCAATTAGACAATGAAACTATTCGAAATTCAAATCAGTTAACCTATCAGACTAATTTACTTGTCAATCAATACAGCCAAACTGTCAATCAAATCACCACTTCCATTATATCGCAAAAAAATGATTTACTTTACAATCAGTGAGATTCCTTACTACACATGGCATTTCAAAAATAGAAAAACATTACCGTTCTTTTGTGGGGTCATAGAAGAAGCCCTCAAAATGTAGTGTAAACAATTTAGGACTAGTAATTTAAAACATCAACATAACATTATACAGTGCATATTATGTGCTATTATAGTTGTATGTCCCCATGTGAAATATGACCAGGGACCCATTTCACTAAGGTTGTTAAGAGCCCTTAACCCCGATTTTTCTCTTAAAAATAAGTTTTGATCCTTAACAGTGATCTTGAATATGCGAAAACTTTCAACACCATGATGTGCTAATGTACATCATCACTGGTGTGTCATGGAAATAGTGTCCTCAGTAATATGAAAACAGATATTTGCGTTTTAAAAAAGTAATTAAATTTAACAAGTGATTTTGTTTGCGGATGAATTTTCCTTAAGAGCTCTTTACCTTAGTGAAGTGGTCCCCGGATGACCTGGTTACTGGACGCAGTGACCTACCTGTTTGTGTAGCATGCCTGCAGTGTGTCGAACAAGCCACCACTGCTTCGAGTGTCCAGCCTTCTCGTACAGTTCCACGAGTAGGTCAGTGACTGTGCAGGGGAGCTCCTCCTCCATCCCCGTGACCCAGCCAGCGCCTCTGTCACGGCAAACAGGACGGTCACCACACAGCAGTGTCACTGACCAGTCCCTAGGACTGGGCAGTGGCTTTACACTTTGACAGATCTGGTCAATGGAACACTGCTCAGAGCTCTTTACACTTTGACAGATCTGGTCAACTGAACACTTCTCAGAGCTCTTAACACTTTGACAGATCTGGTCAATGGAACACTGCTCAGAGCTCTTTACACTTTGACAGATCTGGTCAACTGAACACTTCTCAGAGCTCTTAACACTTTGACAGATCTGGTCAATGGAACACTGCTCAGAGCTCTTTACACTTTGACAGATCTGGTCAACTGAACACTTCTCAGAGCTCTTAACACTTTGACAGATCTGGTCAATTGAACACTGCTCAGAGCTCTTTACACTTTGACAGATCTGGTCAACTGAACACTTCTCAGAGCTCTTTACACTTTGACAGATCTGGTCAATGGAACACTGCTCAGAGCTCTTTACACTTTGACAGATCTGGTCAATGGAACACTGCTCAGAGCTCTTAACACTTTGACAGATCTGGTCAATGGAACACTGCTCAGAGCTCTTAACACTTTGACAGACCTGGTCAATGGAACACTGCTCAGAGCTCTTTACACTTTGACAGATCTGGTCAATGGAACACTGCTCAGAGCTCTTAACACTTTGACAGACCTGGTCAATGGAACACTGCTCAGAGCTCTTTACACTTTGACAGATCTGGTCAATGAAACACTGCTCAGAGCTCTTAACACTTTGACAGATCTGGTCAATGGAACACAGCTCAGAGCACTTTACACTTTGACAGACCTGGTCAATGGAACACTGCTCAGAGCTCTTAACACTTTGACAGACCTGGTCAATGGAACACTGCTCAGAGCTCTTTACACTTTGACATATCTGGTCAATTGAACACTGCTCAGAGCTCTTTACACTTTGACAGATCTGGTCAATGGAACACTGCTCAGAGCTCTTTACACTTTGACAGATCTGGTCAATGGAACACTGCTCAGAGCTCTTTACACTTTGACAGATCTGGTCAACTCAATACTTCTCAGGGCTCTTTACACTTTGACAGATCTGGTCAATGGAACACTGCTCAGAGCTCTTAACACTTTGACAGATCTGGTCAACTGAACACTTCTCAGAGCTCTTAACACTTTGACAGATCTGGTCAACTGAATACTTCTCAGGGCACTACACTTTGACATATCTGATCAACGGAACACTGCTCAGAGCTCTTTACACTTTGACAGATCTGGTCAACTGAACACTGCTCAGAGCTCTTTACACTTTGACAGATCTGGTCAACTCAATACTTCTCAGGGCACTTTACACTTTGACAGATCTCAGACAACTTGACACTTTGACAGATCTGGTCAACTCAATACTTCTCAGGGCACTACACTTTGACATATCTGATCAACGGAACACTGCTCAGAGCTCTTTACACTTTGACAGATCTGGTCAACTGAACACTGCTCAGGGCTCTTTACACTTTGACAGATCTGGTCAACTGAACACTGTTCAGAGCTCTTAACACTTTGACAGATCTGGTCAACAGAACACTTCTCATAGCTCTTTACACTTTGACAGATCTGGTCAACTGAACTCTTCTCATAGCTCTTTATACGTTGACAGATTTGGTCAACTAACACTTCTCAGAGCTTTTTACACTTTGATAGATCTGGTCAACTGAACACTTCTCAGAGCTTTTTACACTTTGACAGATCTGGTCAACTCGATACTTCTCAGGGCACTTTACACTTTGACATATCTGATCAACGGAACACTGCTCAGAGCTCTTTACACTTTGACAGATCTGGTCAATGGAACACTGCTCAGAGCTCTTTACACTTTGACAGATCTGGTCAATGGAACACTGCTCAGAGCTCTTTACACTTTGACAGACCTGGTCAATGGAACACTGCTCAGAGCTTTTTATACTTTGACAGATCTGGTCAACTCAATACTTCTCAGGGCTCTTTACACTTTGACAGATCTGGTCAATGGAACACTGCTCAGAGCTCTTAACACTTTGACAGATCTGGTCAACTGAACACTTCTCAGAGCTCTTAACACTTTGACAGATCTGGTCAACTCAATACTTCTCAGGGCACTACACTTTGACATAGCTGATCAACGGAACACTGCTCAGAGCTCTTTACACTTTGACAGATCTGGTCAACTGAACACTGTTCAGAGCTCTTAACACTTTGACAGATCTGGTCAACTGAACACTTCTCATAGCTCTTTACACTTTGACAGATTTGGTCAACTGAACACTTCTCAGAGCTTTTTACACTTTGACAGATCTGGTCAACTGAACACTTCTCATAGCTCTTTACACTTTGACAGATCTGGTCAACTGAACACTTCTCATAGCTCTTTATACTTTGACAGATTTGGTCAACTAACACTTCTCAGAGCTTTTTACACTTTGACAGATCTGGTCAACTGAACACTTCTCAGAGCTTTTTACACTTTGACAGATCTGGTCAACTCGATACTTCTGAGGGCACTTTACACTTTGACATATCTGATCAACGGAACACTGCTCAGAGCTCTTTACACTTTGACATATCTGGTCAATGGAACACTGCTCAGAGCTCTTTACACTTTGAGAGATCTGGTCAATGGAACAATGCTCAGAGCTCTTTACACTTTGACAGATCTGGTCAATGGAACACTGCTCAGAGCTCTTTACACTTTGACAGATCTGGTCAATGGAACACTGCTCATAGCTCTTTACACTTTGACAGACCTGGTCAATGGAACACTGCTCAGAGCTCTTTACACGTTGACAGATCTGGTCAACTCAATACTTCTCAGGGCTCTTTACACTTTGACAGATCTGGTCAATGGAACACTGCTCAGAGCTCTTAACACTTTGACAGATCTGGTCAACTGAACACTTCTCAGAGCTCTTAACACTTTGACAGATCTGGTCAACTGAATACTTCTCAGGGCACTACACTTTGACATATCTGATCAACGGAACACTGCTCAGAGCTCTTTACACTTTGACAGATCTGGTCAACTGAACACTGCTCAGAGCTCTTTACACTTTGACAGATCTGGTCAACTGAACACTGCTCAGAGCTCTTTACACTTTGACAGATCTGGTCAACTGGACACTGCTCGGAGCTCTTTACACTTTGACAGATCTGTCGTAACTGTGTCAGCCATGAGAACAGTTCATCCTAAACACTGCATGTAACATTACTCCAACTGGCTGAAATGAGTCTACTTGACCTGATGACTCACTTTGTGATGTACATGTAGTGGATGATGTCAGTCTGTTTGTACTGAGAGGTACTCACTTTGTGATGTACATGTAGTGGATGATGTCGGCCTGTTTGTACTGAGAGAGACTCAATTTGTGACGTACATGTAGTGGATGATGTCAGTCTGTTTGTACTGAGAGAGACTCACTTTGTGACGTACATGTAGTGGATGATGTCAGTCTGTTTGTACTGAGAGAGACTCACTTTGTGATGTACATGTAGTGGATGATGTCAGTCTGTTTGTACTGAGAGAGACTCACTTTGTGACGTACATGTAGTGGATGATGTCGGCCTTTTTGTCTTGAGAGGGACTAACTTTGTGATGTACGTGTAGTGGATGATGTCGGCCTGTTTGTACTGGAGAGGGACTCACTTTGTGATGTACATGTAGTGGATGATGTCGGCCTGTTTGTACTGGAGAGGGACTCACTTTGTGATGTACATGTAGTGGATGATGTCGGCCTGTTTGTACTGAGAGGGACTCACTTTGTGATGTACATGTAGTGGATGATGTCGGCCTGTTCGTTGAGTGCGTCAGCCTCCCGGAGCATGTCTACGAGTGTCGGCCCGTCCAAGCCCTCGAAGCGGTTGTCGTGGTACGCCTGGATGTTCAAGTCGGGCTGGTAGTCGCCCCCCTTCAGAAGATGGGAGGCGTGGTCAGTCTTGGCCGTCTCGTAGAAGTCAAACTGTGTCGATGAGTGACCACCGAGCGGCTCCTCGGGAATGGAAAAGTGGGAGGATCCTGCAGGAAAAGGTGTATTAATTAACCATAATAATATTTATTTTATAAGGCACAATTTCCAATAAAATGCCCAAAGCACTGTACAAGACTAAAACCTAAACATTCTACGTAGCAGATGTATAAGCACAATAAATATAAAACAAAAGGTCTGATATAATGGTTATAAAAACAGTCAAATCACACAAATGATGTCATTAAAAAAGAATAAAACTATTTGTAAACATTATAATATTTACATAGATGGAATAATGGATAGATTAATAGAGTATGAGTTGAGCAGTAGAGGCTCAAAAAAAGTAAAATGTTGCAATATTCTGCTTTGAACATAAGCAGCTTTAGAGTCTGTTTGAACATTGATAGGATTCCACTACACTTTATATGAATCGGCAGCAAATTCCACAGTCAAGGGCCAATCACGTTGAAGGAATGATCACCAACACTAACAAGCTTAATAACATGTTTATCTCCAAAACGTTGATGCTGGTCAGTAACAAGGAAAGCCTTTGGCTAACACTAGCCACCTGAGCAAGTAGCTAAAACTAGCCACCCGGGCAAGTAGCTAACTCTAGCCATCTGGGCAAGTAGCTAACACTAGCCACCTGGGCAAGTAGTTAACACTAGCCACCTGAGTAAGTAGCTAACACTACCCACCCAGGCAAGTAACTAACACTAGCCACCTGGGGAATTAGCTTAGACTAGCCATCTGAGTACGTAGCTAACACTCCCCACATGGACAAGTAGCTAATGTTAGCCGCCACCCGGACAAGTAGCTAACACTAGCCACACGGGCAAGTAGCTAACACTAGCCACCCGACAGGTAGCTAACACTAGCCACCCGGGCAAGTAGCTAACACTAGCCACATGGACAAGAAGCTAACACTAGCCACCCATGCAAGTAGCTATTACTAGCCACAGGGGCAAGTAGCTAACACTAGCCACCCAGAGAAGTAGCTAACAATAGCCACCCGAGCAAGTACCTAACACTAGCAACCCGAGGAAGTAGCTAACACTAGCCACATGGACAAGTAGCTAACACTAGCCACATGGGCAAATAGCTAACACTAGCCACCAAAGCAAGTAGCTATTACTAGCCACCCGGACAAGTAGCTAACACTAGCCACCGGACAAGTAGCTAGCACTAGCCACCCGAGCAAGTAGCTAACACTAGCCACCCAGGTAAGTAGCTAGCACTAGCCATATGAGCAAGTAGCTAGCACTAGCCATATGAGCAAGTAGCTAACACTAGCCACCCGGGCAAGTAGCTAACACTACCCACCCGGGCAAGTAGCTAACACCAGCCACCCGGGCAAGTAGCTAACACTACCCACCCGGGCAAGTAGCTAACACCAGCCACCCGGGCAAAGTATCTAACACTAGCCACCTGGGCAAGTAGCAATTTTTTCATTTGCTTGACTAAACCAACTATTGGCTATCAGCATTTGATATTGTTTTTATTTTTCAGTTTAATGAGCACTGCAGGTTTAGAATTTGTCTAAAAGTTCGCAGTTCGACGATGTTCACCATTAATCAGGGCCGGTAGTGATTTTTCATGAGGATGAAGGTCATACCAAGACTGGGTTAGATTGTATATTTCTACCTTTGACTGCCATTACGTTCATGATCGGAATAGGAGTGCCAAAAATCAGATTACTGAAATGCAGCGATCTAACGCTGTGACATTACGTTAAAACGTGTCTGTACTGACCATGACATGCTCTGTCAGCTGACAAACATGCAGCGATTTAGACAGCACAGACAGAATTCACAGTTTGGAGCTGCACAAAGAATACAGACCAACGTAGTCCAACACTTATGAAAACAATTGATACGTCCTTCACACCAAACAAGTTTTCTGATAGCTTGTTTACAAAATGTTGCTGAAATACGTGTTTATGGAAAACAATCGATATTTATTGTTGCTTTTTAAACAGCAAAAACATTAGGCTGCACATGTTATAAAAAGGGGCCATATGCATTGCTCAATTATAGAATATAATTTATCATACTAGATAAGTATATATTGAAAACATGCATATGTATGTATATTTATAACTATAACAAAAAGATAACACACACACATATATACATATATATAACAAAGAATGTAAGCCTATTTAAAATTTTATACATGATCTTAAAAAACATGACCAAAAAAATAGTGTACATCAGACATAATTAAAAAGGCCTTTTCAACAAATAAAAGTAGCTTAGCATATACTCCTGGTACTTGCCTAAATAAAAATAATGTCACTTAAAAGCGGTAATGCAATATAAATTCAATACAACCAAAATGAACCGCTGTAATGTTGATGAACACTTATTTTGACATATACACAAACATATTAAAATGCAATGCATCACACATTGTGTATCATGACGTGCATGGGTTATACCATCCAAACACCAAGAGTTATATCATCCAAACACCAAGGGTTATATCATCCAAGCACCAAGGGTTATATCATCCAAGCACCAAGGGTTATCTCATCCAAGCACCAAAGGT
>OZ024860.1:43751160-43798660 GCA_964017155.1 Oasisia sp. SBJ-2009
ATAAAGTCATAGCTATCGTGACTAACAAGCAATGTGAGCAATCATAGGTTCAAATATCCTGAACACTTTCAAGTGACCCACACAATCATAGCTATCCTGAACCAATACCTGTAACTATAAGCAGTATGTTAAACTATTACTACATAGCAACTCAGACTA
The DNA here is from genome assembly GCA_964017155.1 of Oasisia sp. SBJ-2009. Taxonomy (NCBI): domain Eukaryota; kingdom Metazoa; phylum Annelida; class Polychaeta; order Sabellida; family Siboglinidae; genus Oasisia; species Oasisia sp. SBJ-2009. The sequence continues at coordinate 43,751,320 of OZ024860.1, forward strand.
ACCCACTAAATATTACAAAATTATGGCATTAGCAGCTGCATACTATAATTATTAATTCTACCGGGTAGCAATAGTCTGCAGTGACGGCTGTGATGCAAACACACACATGTGCGTGCATACACACTCACACACACACACACACACACACACACACACACACACACACACACACACACACACACACACACACACATACACAAACACACACACAAACATACACAAACATACACACACTCAGACACACACTCAGACACACACTCAGACACACACTCAGACACACACTCAGACACACTCAGACACACACACTCAGACACACACACTCAGACACACACACTCAGACACACACTCAAACACACACACACACACACACACACACACACACACACACACACACACACACACAAACACACACACAAACATACATACACTCACAAACACTCACAAACACACACAAACACAAACACACACACACACACACACACACACACACACACACACGCATGCACACAAAACAAACTTGCACAAAACAAACTTTGCATTGTGATGAATAATTTAGCATCCTGTATGAACCCTTAACCAGTAAGAATCGTTTACACATGGGAACTCTGAAAAAACAAAACACTACATTTCTTTCTAGGAGTCAAGGATGAACTTGTGAAAGTTTGTCATCCGAGACATAGAACACCCACAAGTTGCCTGGGAGGAACCGCATAACATACTCACTAGAGCTGTGGCCATTGGCCTCTGTATGGTATGCGGTATATAATGTATATTTTATACTGTACAGTTTTTTTCTAGCAGCATTCTGCATTTTATGTGCAGGAAACATATGGTTATGTAACAGTGGCTTGGTGGGACAATACTATTGATTGACTCATATTACTTGTTTATTGTATGATTTAACTTACTTTGGAGCATAAATTTGTCGATGTGTATGACGTTTCAGTATCATCCATTGTTGATGTAGCGCGCCATATTGAGCACCGTTTTTCTAAACTGGTTTCAAACCTGCATACTAATACCTGTTCAATGGTATTCTATTAAATGTACACAGCCCAAAACGTAATACTCACACACAATACATACACACATCCATACATGCTCATGCAGCTATAGTTAGAAGCTACTATTAGGACTACGCAGGAAAATACAGCAAAGATGTGAAAGCAGAGTGTATGAAACTACACCTTCCGTGTGAGATTGTCGGGGTGCCATGCTATCTAGAGTGGGGTGTGAGGGGTAGGGACAGAGCCCACTAAACCTACCTGGTGGTGCGGGAAATTGTATCCCTGGTGACAGGGGTGAAACGGGGGAGAGACGGCCAACATCTGAGACATAAATAGTCACATCTGTTGAAGTAACCTGTGGTGGGTGAACTCAGACGACACTAAGCCATTGATATGTCATGGAATCATTCATGATTATATATATATATATATATATATATATATATATATATGTTATATATATATATTGTATATATATATATATTTGATCATAAATACTATGTATTTAATAAAAATTAAAATCTTATTCAATGGTCTTTAGTGATATAAAAATACAAATCTTAATCAATTAATTGTCTTTAGTGACATTCGACGATGTCATCTTGTTCTATTATTTGACATACAAACTAAAAAATACAACTTTACCAGGTGCATTTAAACTCACCTAAATTGTAACATTTACTTTTTAAACAATTTGCAATTTATACCACATGTATAATCCAATTAGAATATCATTAAATGTTCTACGGGCACCAAACCGATATCGGCGATTCTGTACACACAACATTCGTGGATTAGCAGAAATTCTCCCTCCCATATTTGCATATCCTATTTAAAAAAAATCATGCTGCTTCAAGTGAACATTTCCATGTGTTCTGAATAAAAATACAAAAGTTCTGTAAAATAGTATCACACTACTCAATGGCAGACAAACATTTGCACTCCCCTGAAAATGTAAACCATCACATAGTGGTAGATAGATTTTCACAATGTATCGTGTGGAAAAATAAATCACCACATTGATGCCACCTACCATGTGGAACAAATATTAAAGCATGTCGATGCCAGTGTGGATGCTGGAATGTTGCTTTCAACCATTAGGAAATGCTACCTCTGGTATATTTGGTCTGGACTCTGCAAACTTAATACTTCACACCTTCTTGCATTCTGAGCTAACTACACGGTAACATTTATTATATAATATATGTATATATATATATATACATTATATAAATATATATATATATATATATATATATATATATATATATATATATATATGTGAGTGTGTGTGTTTAAGAATGTGTATACACATACTGACATTTTACGTTACTCAAAAAATTATGTTTTTGCATTTAGCAAATGGTTGTATGGGACGCAGATATAATGTCTTACCATTTGTGCAGTTTTACCTTTAAACAGAGTATTATGATCATAAAGTGTATTATTTTAAAACAAGTATATGACGTATGATTATTCACAGGATCTCAGAATGCAATTCTAACATGTGAAGTTGGCATCAACTTTAAGCATGACAAGTTGGTTTGATCTGTCATCAAAAACAATTAGGTCCCCTATTTCCCGTGCTGTGTAAGCTGGTGACACTGACATGTGACAATAAAAGGTCCTAACTTCCTTCCTGCTTCTGAAGCGTGCGCGTGCTGAAGCAGCCTTTCCACCCAGTTCAGTGCTTTTCCAGAAAGTCTAAATATAATAATAATAACAATATTGAGGACTTGTGAAGCATGATAATATATAATAATATAAGAATGTATTTAATTAATTATAATGTCTCTTTTCTACATGAGTCGTTGAATAATTCACTCATGAGTAGTTGAATAATCACTCATAAAGTTAATAAAATTTATTATTAGAACTCATTTTCATTCATAACTCATACTAAAACATTTAATTTCAACTAAATGTGTAAATATATGTACCTTAAAGCTATATTTGCAAATGTAACCAATAATTTTATTTAAGCGTAAACATGACAAATAGATTTGCGACAAAATGTCTCCTTATAAACATTGTAACTATGTTTCTTGTGGGGCACACGCAGCGTGAATTACGGTCAATGCAGGAACGCAAAGCAGCATAAAACATACGCATGAGACATGCCTGGGCATGCACACCTTGCAAGGCACCAGTGACAACACAGGCCACTCACCTGCGAACGAACCACTACCGCTTGACGACCCTACCAGGTAGATAAACGTTTCACATAAATACTCGCAGTTGTCACACAGGTGACACTTTTTTATTAATTTCTCGGACAAACGGTAACTTCCTGTATAGCGCAACGTCCTTTCCTTGACTGCTCAAAACATTCTACGCTTCACTTCTTCACAGCATGCCGCTTTCTAAAGTGTCGCTTCAGGTCCGGGTATTTACAAAACAAATGTGTGCACCGTGTGATATGTCCACTAAGTATGTCATCTCGATTTCTCTCGGAAGTATTCAGCTACACTGAAATTAACATGCAACGATGACTCGTACACAACTATCCACCACTGTCTATAGCCAGGTACTCATTCACACACCTGAGTGAACTAGAGCATTGTGAACTCAACAAATTTGCCCAGTGTTGAACATACCAGCACAGGATTCAAACCCGGGTTCTCTGGAATAAATAAGTGGAATAAGGGTCCAATGTCTGGATTAAGGGTCTAGGCCGTATTTATTGGGCTCCATATGACACTGAGCATATCTCTTCCCCTACAAGGTTAGTGCTTTTTCTTTGTCGTTGGACAATTCCACTATCCACTGCTTTAGTGTCAACAATCCAAATTGACTACCCAGGCCATTACTTTATGGGGCACAGTCCATTTGTTGTTACTTTACGATCATGTTACATAATATTTATCTATTGTAACATGTTAACCACCTACATGTGTTACATAGTATTTATTGTTTTTAACATGTTAATCACCGAAGTATATTTTAATTAACCATTTCTCATTTGATTGGATGTGTCTAAGGAGATGATTTCACACGGCAGCGGGCAGCCTCTGTGTTTCACTTCAGGTCTGGTTATTGACAAAACAAATGTGTACATCATGTGATGTGTCCACTAATGTTGTGATGTGTCCACTAATGTTGTGGTATGTCCACTAATGTTGTGGTATGTCCACTAATGTTGTGATATGTCCACTAATGTTGTGGTATGTCCACTAATGTTGTGATGTGTCCACTAATGTTGTGATGTGTCCACTAATGTTGTGGTATGTCCACTAATGTTGTGGTATGTCCACTAATGTTGTGATATGTCCACTAATGTTGTGGTATGTCCACTAATGTTGTGATGTGTCCACTAATATTGTGATATGTCCACTAATGTTGTGGTATGTCCACTAATGTTGTGATATGTCCACTAATGTTGTGATGTGTCCACTAATGGTGTGATATGTCCACTAATGTTGTGGTATGTACACTAATGTTGTGGTATGTCCACTAATGTTGTGATGTGTCCACTAATGTTGTGATATGTCCACTAATGTTGTGGTATGTCCACTAATGTTGTGATGTGTCCACTAATGTTGTGATATGTCCACTAATGTTGTGGTATGTCCACTAATGTTGTGATATGTCCACTAATGTTGTGATGTGTCCACTAATGGTGTGGTATGTACACTACTGTTGTGGTATGTACACTAATGTTGTGATATGTCCACTAATGTTGTGGTATGTCCACTAATGTTGTGATATGTCCACTAATGTTGTGGTATGTCCACTAATGTTGTGGTATGTACACTAATGTTGTGGTATGTCCACTAATGTTGTGGTATGTCCACTAATGTTGTGATATGTCCACTAATGTTGTGGTATGTCCACTAATGTTGTGGTATGTACACTAATGTTGTGGTATGTCCACTAATGTTGTGGTATGTCCACTAATGTTGTGATATGTCCACTAATGTTGTGGTATGTACACTAATGTTGTGGTATGTCCACTAATGTTGTGGTATGTCCACTAATGTTGTGATATGTCCACTAATGTTGTGGTATGTCCACTAATGTTGTGGTATGTACACTAATGTTGTGGTATGTCCACTAATGTTGTGGTATGTCCACTAATGTTGTGATATGTCCACTAATGTTGTGGTATGTCCACTAATGTTGTGGTATGTCCACTAATGTTGTGGTATGTCCACTAATGTTGTGGTATGTCCACTAATGTTGTGGTATGTCCACTAATGTTGTGGTATGTCCACTAATGTTGTGGTATGTCCACTAATGTTGTGATATGTCCACTCATGTTGTGGTATGTCCACTAATGTTGTGGTATGTCCACTAATGTTGTGGTATGTCCACTAATGTTGTGGTATGTACACTAATGTTGTGGTATGTACACTAATGTTGTGGTATGTACACTAATGTTGTGGTATGTCCACTAATGTTGTGGTATGTCCACTAATGTTGTGGTATGTCCACTAATGTTGTGGTATGTCCACTAATGTTGTGGTATGTCCACTAATGTTGTGGTATGTCCACTAATGTTGTGGTATGTACACTAATGTTGTGGTATGTCCACTAATGTTGTGGTATGTCCACTAATGTTGTGGTATGTCCACTAATGTTGTGGTATGTCCACTATGTTTACATCACAACATGATGCTATTTAGTACATAATGCAACAATAATGACTAAAGTTTTCAAACTTTTTCAGGGGCTGTGACAAATAGTCAAATGGTAAACTTATTGATTCTATCAAAATACAACATTTACTCAAAATGGCATAATTTTTCAGAGGCTAAATGACTAATTTAGTGCTGATTTCCGTTCATGCAGATGACATTTAAACACATATAAAACAAAATTGTTTAGACATATTTCCATGGACTTAAAGTCCTGTCAGTTAATTCACTTTCAATGTGTTTTTTGCATCTCAACCCTCAAGATTTATGTACAAACTGAAAGATAATTTATACATTTACGGGCAACCTAAATTTCATGCTGTTTAGATTAAAAAAGACATCTTTTAGAACTAAAAACAAATAGCATCTTTGCCCACAAGGTCAGGGGTCAATCACAACCATCAGTGTTTATCTCTTCATACAGAGGGCATGAATGGAAGCGTATAACAACATAACTTAAAATAAAAGTTTGCAAACATTACAACAATGGTTCTTTTATGTACATACTGTGACGTAACAGATAGTAAATAAGACTTTCAATCTGAAAAATGGTTGACTTTTAAAGTACTAATTATGGGGAGGCTCCAAGACCTTGAACGCTAAGTACAAATAGGGACATACTGAGTCATGACTAACCATTTAGTACACAACAACAACAACGACAACAACAATTATAACATGCTATGAAGACAAAATCTAAACTAAATGCAAAGTTCCTATACAGCGAGGTACCGAATAAAATCAACGGGGACTTCTAATATTGTGCAGCAGTGAATTAAATTAACGTAAAGTTCTTAGATAGTGTCGTACGGAATAAAATAAAATTAATGGAAACTTTTCATATAGTGCAGTATTTTCCCACCAAGTACTGCTGTAAATGTTTACATTTTAATCTGTGACTGACTGACCTATTTAACTGACCGCTGGTGACACAGAGTGGGTCACTCACCTGGCATCTCTCCAGCGTCCAGGTGGATAGAGCACGCCCGCCGAATGATTCCGCGAAGTGCCGACGAACTCTTCCTGCGGATGTGGGCCGAGCTCATGGACGGACGTTGCTGTAGGATACTGCCCCCACTCAACAGACGCGGCCGAGTTGGGTTGCTCGACATCAACATCGAGTCCATGTTCTTGATCATGTCGAGTACTACGACAACAATGACAAACAGCATACTCATTCCACCAAGCATGCGGTATTGTACGGTCCGCTCAAACTATTCTTAAACGTGTTTCTTTGACGACAGAATGACGGCACCACCAGGTGGCACCACCAGGTGGCACTGGTGTGGTGTTGCTGTTTCAGGTAACACCCACCAGGGGGAGACACTACATTCGCCATTTCCATTGTAAACAAACATGGTGCTGGTGACATTGCATAAAATTAAAGTTTCGTTCAGTTGGGATGGAGCCACACGTCAAAGGATGTTGACTGATTTTCGTGTGCCAAACTTTCTGATATTATTTGTGAAAATGTTCATCAAGTTGGCAGTATATTTTCCAAAAAAATTTCATAATTACACAATTAGTAATGTTCTACTTACGTCTACGTTTTGATCACTATCGGTGGCCTTCTTCAGGAACTGAATGTTCAATGGTCACTGCTCGCTAGATGGCGTGGCGAGCAGACTGTTCCATCTAGCGAGCAGTGAACACTGAACATCCAATTCCTGAAGAAGGCCGCTAATGGTGGTCAAAACGTAGAAGTAAGTAGTACATTGCTAGTTGTGTAATTATGAAATTTGTTTCGAATTTCTTATATTAATCTATAGTATTTCAGAAGAAAACTACCACCTTCGTATTTTTGAAACTCGTCATTGTTTATGGGTTCTTGGCTTTCTTGCCTGCTTCAGGGTTTGTGCTGTATATCAGACAGATGTAAATCGATCCCTTATACTATTATGCATATTTCTCGATCTGTCCTGAGGTTGCGAGAACAAAAGGTGACCAGTCGGATATGTTTTACATTTAAATAACTTCTGTTAACTCAAAAACTTTTGAAAATTTTCATAATCATCCCTTTTTTTTCATGAAAAACCGCCTTCTGTGTCTGAATATATGGCGCCATCTAGAGGATGTGTTCTTTTGCTCGTTACTGGATATGTATGGTGTGTATTTATTCTTGAAACTGTTTTATTTATGTTGTACTAACCACAAATACCTGACCGTGTGAAACAGAGTATGATTGATTTTCCTTTCATTTATAGACATTTAAGATGTGTGCGATGTTCATGCAGTTACCTGTAATCTGATTTCCTATTACATATAGTTAGGAGGTACACTAACTTCAAGTTGTTTAAAATTATGTGCATTCCTTTCAAATTACATTATAATTATTATACCTATAGATATGTGTGTATATATGTATAGTCTAGTCTGTATTGTTCAACTGAAGATCCATTTGAATAAACTATATTATTATTATTATTACTACTATAAGACAGCTACTCACAATCGGGTGCGTCCTCAGACTCTGTAAGAAACGTAAGGTTGGTGACACATGACGTGTTCATGAAGTCTCCCAAGTCTCCGAGATGAACCCTGCCATGGAAGAAATCGTAGTGACGGCCATCACATCAACACAGAATTAATGACAGAACATGACAACTCATGTAATAAATGCATCAAGTTTATTATGGCAAAATGGGACAGTCTGGGCAGATCTCTTTGGGCCCAGCTGTGACAGCCCGAGAACAGGATGCGAGACTGGGATGTTTCACTGACGGACGTTGTCTGGGCCAGCTACTTCACCAATCATGTGACTTCGGTCACATGACCTGAATCTTGGGTCTGCTTGCCTGTGGGTGTCAAGACATGCCAAAAAGAGGTGTTGACACAGGACGTCCCAACAGGTGTTAACACTGAATGACAAGCCAGATTTCAGACCAGAAAATCATGCATGGTTCGTACAAAAAAAACTTCACCGGTTTGTAACAATATCACCACCACTGATAGTGGATTACAGGATAAGCAATGTCAGGGTTGGAGGCCAAAAGAGGAGTGTTAAGCAAAGGGTTAACAACTGTTTCCCTGTTAAAAACACACTGTTGTGAAACCATTGACCAAAGGAACTCAACTGAACCTGAGAAAGACAGAGTACGATGTGATGCAGAGAAAGGAAACAAAACATGGAAACCAACACCACACTGACGGGAGCAGAGAACCGTAGCCGTTGGTATGTGCTCCCTGTGAGCAAATGCCCTTCATGTAGGTAAGTAAATGAGTAAAGTAGGTCCCTCCCCTGCACATCAGCTTACCTTGTTGCATTGATGTAACCTGTCTTAAGTTTCTGGATGGTTGACAGGAGCGCAGGATGGAACGTGAGAGACGCATCTACAGCACACAACGTTGAAGACAGAACAGTGGTTATATGAGAGTATGTAAGACTAAGTGTGGTTCAAATGGTGACACAAGCATAAAACATGGCCATTTTCAAGTCAACTGAAAATCTGATTTGGTGGTGATTTTTGTTTAGTGGCTACCTTTTAAATATCTTTCTAACACAACATTTAAACAAAACATTTTAGGTCAAACAGAAGTTGTTTGTTCACATGTATTCAAATATACCTGAACATGCAAACATTCTTTGTAATTTTAGCAATCGCTGTATCTTTTTCAATATCTATAATGACTCAGAACAGTTAAACAAATAAACAAGACATGGCTGTATGTTGTAATGCTGCAGGACTCTGTTATTAGAGTCACTATTCAAGCCAAATGAAGTTGGCACAAGATAGTGGCACGGAAGCATCCCGCCGTGCGGACATACCTAACATGGTGGCCCTGATGGGGAGAATGATGATGGGTCGACCCAGCATCTTCCACTTGCCCAGGTACTGGATGTCTGTCTTGAACATGTCCAGCAGCAGGGCAATGTCCAGGGGAAGGTAGAACTGAGTCTGGTCGACAAACTGAAGACACAAAGTCAACAACAAAGTTAACCAATTTGAACTTAAATGGCTGAACGTGGCTGGATGCCTGTTTCATTGTGTGATCACAAGCAGACATAGACTGAAATTTTAATACTAAAATGTTACTCATTTTATCCAGCAGGTTATTATGATTATACTGATTATGATAGTGAATGCAATATAGGATAGTTTTTGTTCAGTTACATTAACATTTTTCTAACCACCATATTTATTTTCTAATTCTTCTTCTTCTTCGCCTGTACCCACTAGGTGGGGTCAGCGGCCCGAATTCTTGATTTCCAGAATGTTCTGTCCTGTGCATCCTCCGGGGTGATCCGCAGTGCCTGCATATCCCTTTGGGCGCCATCCATCCATCTCCCTCGTAGTCTCCCCCTTGGCCTTTTTCCAGGCACTCTCATGTCACCAACTGCTCTCACTTCGTTTTCTTCCATTCTCTGCATGTGTCCATACCAGCGTAGTCTCATTTATCTTACTTTCCCTTGTATGCTACTCACACCTAGCTCCTTTCTGATGTCCACACTCTTTACTCTGTCTCTCAATGTTACTCCTTTTGTTCTTCTCAACATCCTCATTTCTGTTTTCTCGAGAATCTGTTCCTCCTTCTTTCTAACTGTCCAGCATTCTGCTCCATACAGAAGTACTGGTCTAATGACAGTCATGTAGAGCGTGATCTTTAATTTCCTTGGCATATTCTTGTCACTTATAACTCCGGATATGTCTCTCCACTTGCCCCACGCTGCACTAACTCTTGCTCTTACTGCTTCCTCTGATCCTCCTTCTTCACTGATGGTGACACCTAAATATTTGAATTTATTCACCTGTCTGAGGCTCGTGTCTTGGCTGTCTTTGATGTTTACTTTTGTTCCTTTCCTGCTGCTGACCATCACTTCCGTTTTCCCGATATTGCCCTTTAGTCCCTTGCTCTCCATCCCAATCTGCCATCCAAGCCAACTCCTCTGCATCTCCTCCTCTGTATCTGTTACTACTGCCAGATTGTCTGCAAACAGCAGTTCATTTGGCAGCCCGCATCTGAACTCTTCGCTGATGACGACATATAATACTACGATAAACAGGAACGGGCTTAGCCCTGATCCCTGGTGCAGGCCACCTTTGATGGGAAACTCATCAGTTCTGCCATGCGTGGTTCTCACTACTGTTGATGCTCCACGGTATGTTGTTTATACTAGCTTCACCAGCTTCTCTGGGACCCCTGTCCTTCTCAGACACCAATACACCAGATCCCTGGGCACCCTGTCATATGCTGTTTCCAAATCAACGAAGGTAAGGAACAAATCCCTGTGCACTTCTAGGTGTTTTTCTTGCAGTTGTAGTATGATAATAATTATAGTGATTTCTTTTCTAATCACTATAATTATTATCTAGATTTGCTATTATGATTACATAACATCAGTAATACATGTAGTAATGCACAGACATACACGTAAGTATTTGTTATGACACGACAGTGATCTTTTAGGTCTTAGATCTGAAATAAATAAAATATCTATCTACCTACAATAGTAAATTAAATGGCAGCATAGCTTTATCTAGACCCGTCCACCCGTCATTTGGACGGGTAAAAACGAATATGGACGGGTAGAAATATGGAGGACGGGTTGGTAAAAAAAGAGCAAAAAAACAAACAAAAAGGTCTTCCAAAACCATAGACATTGTTAGTTATGCCTTGAAAGTGAATGTAAATGGTGTCAAATGTGTGTTTGTAACCCATTTCAGGTCATCAGACACAATTTGAAAGTTTGTAAACTAGCTTAACAGTTAACATCCACGTGTCCACCAAAACATGTGACTGGCAATAATTTGATCCTGCATAAAGTCCTGGCAGACTCTAGTATCTATAATTATGTTACTAGAGGCACACATGTAAGAACAAATGCTGTAAGACATGTCGTGTGACAGGTGTGAGGTCTACGACAGGAGACATGTGACAGGTGGTGTGTGTTTACCTGTGGGAAGAAAGCAATTGTTCTGTTGCCGAGCATGTAGATCTTACTGGTGGCCAGCACTCCGACCACATCCGAGGGTCGGCCGGACAGACCCAGCTTCTTACACTGGCCTGGAACGTCAGGCACAAGACTTGTCAACGCCATGTTTATACGTACAGGCAACACCATGTTTATATGTACAGACAACACCATGTTTATACATACAGGCAACACCATGTTTATACGTACAGGCAACACCATGTTTATATGTACAGACAACACCATGTTTATATGTACAGGCAACACCATGTTTATATGTACAGACAACACCATGTTTATATGTACAGGCAACACCATGTTTATACGTACAGGCAACACCATGTTTATATGTACAGGCAACACCATGTTTATACGTACAGGCAACACCATGTTTATATGTACAGGCAACACCATGTTTATATGTACAGGCAACACCATGTTTATATGTACAGGCAACACCATGTTTATATGTACAGGCAACACCATGTTTATATGTACAGGCAACACCATGTTTATATGTACAGGCAACACCATGTTTATATGTACAGGCAACACCATGTTTATATGTACAGGCAACACCATGTTTATATGTACAGGCAACACCATGTTTATATGTACAGGCAACACCATGTTTATATGTACAGGCAACACCATGTTTATATGTACAGGCAACACCATGTTTATATGTACAGGCAACACCATGTTTATATGTACAGGCAACACCATGTTTATATGTACAGGCAACACCATGTTTATATGTACAGGCAACACCATGTTTATATGTACAGGCAACACCATGTTTATATGTACAGGCAACACCATGTTTATATGTACAGGCAGAACTGTTTGCTGTTAATACAGTGAAATAACCTACCAATAATCAACCTATGGTGTGTGTGAGTGGGTGCGTGCATGTGTGCGTGCATGCGTGAAAGGTATGCTTATATTTTTTTCCCAATGTATAAAGTGTTCCAATTGTCTATGGGTGTGTACCTGATATTTAACTAACAGCGATATGTGCTTTTTGTCCAAAGTTACTTAAACAAAACATCCATTAATTAGCTTGGAATGGTTTACATAATATATATGTAATTGTCAAGGCAGGTCTCGGCCTATATGCCAGCTGCTGTCAGCTTCAGCTCGACTTCTGAGTAACTGTATCGACTGCAGCACACGGAAGATAATCCACACAAGGACACATACATTACAAACATTTGACTTCAGACAGAAATGTTATATAATTCATTAACATCACTAGTATGTTGATGTATGGAGGAGTTATAAATTTAACCCAACACTTTAAATCCGTTACCGAAATCCTGCTGGTCTCCATGACTCTCAGTTGGTAAATGCATTCGTTGGGTGCGTTCAATTTTACAACTGGAAGGACACTGGTTCGAACCTGACACGAAACCCTTAATGTTTTTATACACTTTTGGTTACGATTTCACTAAATAATAATTATAAACCAACATATTTTGAATCAATGCACTTGTGTTTTTTATTGTTGGAGTAATTCTTTATTTGTGACGAAAATATGATAATTGTATATAATGATGATGTCTATTTCTAAATTTAAATTATTGTTACTACATGTGAAAATAAATTGTGATTTGTCTTGATCAATGAAATTTAGATATATTATTATTATTATTGTATTAACATATTTTAATTTTCGTAGCATATAAATAATTATTAATTTATAATTATTTTGTTGTCTGACGTCACAACTGGCCATCCAGAAAACGCTGTAAAAATATCCATTTTGGAATCAAGTCAGCGGCCATTTGATTACTTTTGGCTTTGTTGACATGGAGCTACACAGCAGCATGCGTTATACTACTGATTCAAGTAATTGGTGTTTTTTTCCATTTAAATTTGTACACAGCAAACCCCCTAACTAACCCTTTGACAGGGGCTGATAGACAGACTCACTGACCGAGATGTGAGAAGAGGTGACTGAGAACACGGGCGGGGTAGAGCTGAATTGGGGCGACTTGGGCGATTGTTTGAACCCTGAGGTTGAGGTCACAGGTCGCCAGCTTCGTCTGTATACACGAGTCTTCCGCCAGGATCACAACTGAAACATACGCATTCATTTAACAATATTTTCTTTTACGTTAAAATCCAACAGGAAACATCTGTGGAATTCACAACCCACAAGAAAAAAGAAAAAATCTACTACAAAAGCACATCTCTGAGAGGTACAAACATTTATGCGAATGAACTGTTGACTAAGAAACGTGCTGAACTCTATCGTGTCTGCATCAGTCACGTGAAACAAAGGACACCAGTTGGATAAAAGATTAACAAATTGTCAGCGTTAACACTAAAGATGACGTAAAACCCTCTCTGTGACAGCGTCTTGTTTCTTTTGTTAATGCAATTTTCATTTACATATTATGCATTTGTGTTGTTTTTCAACTATGATATGCTTGTCAATTACAAATTGGGAGTACACTTCATGTTATGCAGGACAAGGCAAATGTAAACATTTATCTTTTGTGGGAGGTCTAGAGATGCCCTTAGAAATGTTCAATCAAATACATATTTCCTGTTCAACGAAATAAAAATATTTCCTGTGTCTCTATGATAAGATGTGTCAATGCAAAATTTGAGATAAAGTCAAACAGTTTCTGAAACAAAATAGGCAAACTGAAAAGGTAGGAGTTTTTTGGCCATTGAAAGCCAGTGATGCATTAGTCCACTGGACATCACAGTGGACATTGAATGTTGGACTCAGAGTGATGCATTAGTCCACTGGACATCACAGTGGACATTGAATGGTGGACTCAGAGTGATGCATTAGTCCAGTGGACATCACAGTGGACATTGAATGGTGGAGTCAGAGTGATGCATTAGTCCACTGGACATCACAGTGGACATTGAATGGTGGACTCAGAGTGATGCATTAGTCCAGTGGACATCACAGTGGACATTGAATGGTGGAGTCAGAGTGATGCATTAGTCCACTGGACATCACAGTGGACATTGAATGGTGGACTCAGAGTGATGCATTAGTCCAGTGGACATCACAGTGGACATTGAATGGTGGACTCAGAGTGATGCATTAGTCCAGTGGACATCACAGTGGACATTGAATGGTGGAGTCAGAGTGATGCATTAGTCCAGTGGACATCACAGTGGACATTGAATGGTGGACTCAGAGTGATGCATTAGTCCACTGGACATCACAGTGGACATTGAATGGTGGAGTCAGAGTGATGCATTAGTCCAGTGGACATCACAGTGGACATTGAATGGTGGAGTCAGAGTGATGCATTAGTCCAGTGGACATCACAGTGGACATTGAATGGTGGAGTCAGAGTGATGCATTAGTCCAGTGGACATCACAGTGGACATTGAATGGTGGAGTCAGAGTGATGCATTAGTCCAGTGGACATCACAGTGGACATTGAAAGGTGGAGTCAGAGTGATGCATTAGTCCAGTGGACATCACAGTGGACATTGAATGGTGGACTCAGAGTGATGCATTAGTCCAGTGGACATCACAGTGGACACTGAATGGTGGAGTCAGAGTGATGCATTAGTCCAGTGGACATCACAGTGGACACTGAATGGTGGAGTCAGAGTGATGCATTAGTCCAGTGGACATCACAGTGGACATTGAAAGGTGGACTCAGAGTGATGCATTAGTCCAGTGGACATCACAGTGGACATTGAAAGGTGGAGTCAGAGTGATGCATTAGTCCAGTGGACATCACAGTGGACATTGAAAGGTGGACTCAGAGTGATGCATTAGTCCAGTGGACATCACAGTGGACACTGAATGGTGGAGTCAGAGTGATGCATTAGTCCAGTGGACATCACAGTGGACATTGAAAGGTGGAGTCAGAGTGATGCATTAGTCCAGTGGACATCACAGTGGACATTGAAAGGTGGACTCAGAGTGATGCATTAGTCCAGTGGACATCACAGTGGACATTGAATGGTGGAGTCAGAGTGATGCATTAGTCCAGTGGACATCACAGTGGACATTGAATGGTGGAGTCAGAGTGATGCATTAGTCCAGTGGACATCACAGTGGACATTGAATGGTGGAGTCAGAGTGATGCATTAGTCCAGTGGACATCACAGTGGACATTGAATGGTGGAGTCAGAGTGATGCATTAGTCCAGTGGACATCACAGTGGACATTGAATGGTGGAGTCAGAGTGATGCATTAGTCCAGTGGACATCACAGTGGACATTGAATGGTGGAGTCAGAGTGATGCATTAGTCCAGTGGACATCACAGTGGACATTGAATGGTGGACTCAGAGTGATGCATTAGTCCAGTGGACATCACAGTGGACATTGAATGGTGGAGTCAGAGTGATGCATTAGTCCAGTGGACATCACAGTGGACACTGAATGGTGGAGTCAGAGTGATGCTTTAGTCCAGTGGACATCACAGTGGACATTGAATGGTGGACTCAGAGTGATGCATTAGTCCAGTGGACATCACAGTGGACATTGAAAGGTGGAGTCAGAGTGATGCATTAGTCCAGTGGACATCACAGTGGACATTGAAAGGTGGACTCAGAGTGATGCATTAGTCCAGTGGACATCACAGTGGACACTGAATGGTGGAGTCAGAGTGATGCATTAGTCCAGTGGACATCACAGTGGACATTGAAAGGTGGAGTCAGAGTGATGCATTAGTCCAGTGGACATCACAGTGGACATTGAAAGGTGGACTCAGAGTGATGCATTAGTCCAGTGGACATCACAGTGGACATTGAATGGTGGAGTCAGAGTGATGCATTAGTCCAGTGGACATCACAGTGGACATTGAATGGTGGAGTCAGAGTGATGCATTAGTCCAGTGGACATCACAGTGGACATTGAATGGTGGAGTCAGAGTGATGCATTAGTCCAGTGGACATCACAGTGGACATTGAATGGTGGACTCAGAGTGATGCATTAGTCCAGTGGACATCACAGTGGACATTGAATGGTGGACTCAGAGTGATGCATTAGTCCAGTGGACATCACAGTGGACATTGAATGGTGGAGTCAGAGTGATGCATTAGTCCAGTGGACCCGCAGGTCAAAGAACTAAATATAGGTGAGGGAGACAGAGACTGAGACTGCAGGGTGTGTGTGAAGAGAGACTTGGAGCAGTTGGCAGAGACTGGAGACTAACAGCAAGAGACAGAGGATGGGAGACTGTGGATAAAGTAGAACAAGTGCTGAAAGAGAAGACAATGAAAAAGAAGGCTGAAATGAAGGAATGGAAGGGAACCGCGGCCTGGGTAATAATAGCACCTTTACACATCTTTTCACTGACATTAATATAATTAAAACTCAACTAAAATTTGACATTGTTTCGATTTTAAAAAGACTTCAGTTAGTTGTAAAAATACACAACATTTACAGGTCACTTACAACTGTCAATGTTTATCTGTTTTATACAGAGTATAACAATTATAACAAAAGCGAACGAGAAGAACCCACCCTGTACGACAGTGTCTGGGCGAGGTTCAGCAGACAGACGTCGGTTCAGAGGATCGAGTTCGCCTCGAGACAGGAAGCCCTAGACACAGAACATGACGAATCTCTACAGGGTGCATTCTGAGTAAAGTCACGGGCACGTTTTCTGGGAAGTTCTCTTGATGCACAGATCAGTCAAGTGACACATGCAACATTTAACCATTTAGACATTATATAAATGCATGATATATGCTCCATGTCCATGCAGTATGCACACAACATCACCAAGACTTGGGTCCACCAAGTCGTTTGCTTAAAAAAAAATGTCATTAACTTCTGTTAAGTTACTATATGATTACACATTCTTTAATCAAGACACATAGATATATTTAATATTTTTATATCAAGTAGCTTGCACATTATTTATAGAGAATATGTGTTTATTTAGCAACTTTTTTAAACAGAATTTGTCTTGCATGTGCTATAAGACATCATGAATGATTGAGAATCAGACCTGGCGCTATATCAAATAAAGTGCCTACATTTATTACAAGAATTATCCACCAGAGATGATATTAAAGGTGACTTACTTCCTTAAGTAGTCGACCGATGACATAGAGGGATTGGCCCCACATCTGAGGTATCTTGCCACATGGGATTCGATCCTGACTTTTTGGGTCATTGTATTCCTCTCGTACCTGTGGCCACCCATAATATGTGTACATAT
The DNA here is from genome assembly GCA_964017155.1 of Oasisia sp. SBJ-2009. Classification (NCBI taxonomy): domain Eukaryota; kingdom Metazoa; phylum Annelida; class Polychaeta; order Sabellida; family Siboglinidae; genus Oasisia; species Oasisia sp. SBJ-2009. The sequence goes on from OZ024860.1 coordinate 43,769,037, forward strand.
CGTCAGTACTAGGCAATAAACACTGGACATCAGGATCACTAAATAAGAGTGCAGGATGACGGCCAAAAGATGTATTGTCATAAGGCTTATAGCCTAAAACTTGCGTTGCATCATTTTCATTTGTTATGTTAAAATGTTAAAAATAGTTTTTCTCAGACCATTAAGTTATATGGTCTCCAAATAGCATCAGTTACTTTATAATATTTAAGACTGAATGCTTTGAAGCACCAGTCTCCCAGAAATACCACAAACATGCAAAACCAGACAACACAAGTTTTAAGTCTATAAATTTGTGCATAGACATACAGACAGAACATTAGACAGGACTCACTTTGTCGGCGGGAACTGCGTACAACTCAGGAACTACATAGATTCCGTCGTCCCCTTTCAACATGACGTCTGCCAGCGCCTCTGAATATTCCTCTACCTGTGTCAAATAAAACATTCTTCATTAATAATATAAGAGGTGAGTCTCTATACAGCACAGTATCAAGTCATGCGGACTGCTTAAAGCACTTTGCACTGTGCTCCCTGTCGTGTCGTGTCGTGTCGTGTCGTGTCGTGCCGTCCCGTGCCGTGCCGTGCTGTGCCGTGTCGCGTTAGTTACTTAATTAAACTCATGACAACATTCACAATTTTAAAGTTTCTACCATGCACCATGTTCAATGTGTATACGATGGAAGATGAGGTCGAGCAGTGTGGTCCTTGGTAACCCGGGCGACGGCCGATCCGGTATGGAGTTTCATGCAGTTGTACATTTCATGGAAGCTGCTTGCAAAAAGTTTTGAAGTGCCGCTGGCTTTTGCAAGTTACTAGCGACACTCTCTCGGGGAACAAATAGAGGTCTCACACCGGCAAGAACATGTCAAGACAGGCGCAAACTATTTGTCCCTGCAGTGGCTGGTCGAGAGATGTTGGGAGTTCCATACACCAACCGCCCTTGATGCTGCCACAGTGACACGGTTTTCTGGTTAGGGTTTGCTCCCTTAGCCTTCGGTTCTGACAAGAACCTATACCACAAGGCAGTGGTTTACAACTCTGCATGGCAGGGGTGTCAAACTCCCTGAGGTATTGCAATACCTGAGGTTCTGCAATACCTGCATACCATGTGTATACAAAGCGTACCATTTCAAGACAAGCTTTCTTAGAAATACTACTGAGGTAAGATCCATTGTCCACTGTAACCTCTGATGTTCAAAAATCCCACATTTTCACACATGTTATAAGATATTAAATGACAAAAAAATGCAACGGTTTCGCGTCATATACCTAACAGAGTTTATACAAAGTAACAATTTCCACATATACTCAATTTTTTAACGTCAGCGGTTTACTCAGAATGTGACTTTAAAGTCTAAAATTCTAACGAAATCCACGATGGTCTAGACACCGCCATCAGTGAAGGGTTAACTTGGCTTGGCCATTCAGCGCGCGGCATTCTATGTCTCTGCCACTTCCTGCGACGTTGTTAAGGGTCAACAACTTCGAGTCTTCGACAGTTCGTTCAGTTGGCGTGACATCTAGCAGCTGCTTATAGACGTGTATCTAAATCTGTGGTTAAATCTATGGTAAACTTTAGTAATTATGCCTTACAGCTTACGGTTGCATGCAATAATAGTTGAAACAACCGGTAGTATTGAAGCAATGGATTCACGTTTGCGGGCGTACTGTTTGGAATCCCTCCAGTCCAAGTACAGTTCACTTTGCTCGGTCCATTTTGAGGAGAAATGCTTTGAAGTAGACATGTATCATCAGTTGATATTGGATGATTTCAGCGATAACAATAATAGACAACTTTATATTTACCGTCATCAGCATGTTACGCGCGTTGCCGAGTTGCAGCCATTTCATGACAACAGCCAAACCCCATGCAGGGAATCTGCGTGGAGAGTGCCTCGATCACCGTCGTGACGTCATTCTTCGTCTAAGATGGTGTTGCTCACAGTATTTTGATGGCTGGGTGTTCAAAAATATTTTTCTGGTAAACCGCTGGCGTTAAAAAATTGAGTATATGTGGAAATTGTTTCTTTATATTAACTCTATTAGGTGTATGCCACGAAACAGTTGCGTTTTTGTTGTCCTTTAAGCTAGCTTATCCCATATGGAGGAACAAACTCCCTCCCTTTAAACTGTCCACAAGAATAACCACGGGTCAGTTTACATAGACCCTATCAGGGAACAATGAGGGAATGTTTATCTAACTGGAGGTAAGTTGTTATGCTGCTGAATCCGAGATTTGAAAATATTGATAAAAAAAAAATTCTCGGCTAAGGAAGACAGAAAGATTAGAGGTCACAAAGTTACATTAACAAAGTCACTGAACATTTCTCAGGCTAGGTCTTTTCCAAATCAAAAGTTTTCATTTTTCATATCCAAATCTGGACGTTTCTTTTACCTGTAGTGACTACTTTCATTGGACGTTACAGGTCGACTTCCTCATTACTAATGATGAATGACGTCATTGCACACGTAATTGCCCTCATTTCTGTTCACTGGTGTTTTTGTATGGGTACAATTACATCATTCATCAGGTAAAAAAATCCCTATTTGGAAATAATGTGTTAAAACATTTGAGTTTAGTGTAGACTTCATATTAGAAAGTTCTCATTTTCATGAAGAACAGTAAATGAATGGAACAGATTGACTGCTGATTGCAAGAGTGCTAGTAGTGTTAATATGATTAAAAATAAAATCAACATATACCTCAGAAGGGCGGCGTACACTTAGGTAGATAGGTTCCTTGATAAGCCAAATGGCTTCCTTGTTCACCTGCCATCTAGAGTTAATTCTCTAGGTGGCAAGCTTGTTAAATGTTGTTAAATCTAGATGTCTCTTATGGTGATCTTTCGGTGATTACCAACACTGAGGTCACATGACAATCGAGAGTTTGGAAACCAATGCTGACGAATGTGTTATGAGGACACCGGTGGCTTTGTAAGAGAGAGCTAGGAATCAGAAAGGTAACATGCTTTCAATTATGAACATATTGGAATGGCGTAACAACTGGAGTCAGACCACATTTGCATTTTCTATAGGCGACCATTATAATGTTTCCTTCATTTCCTACTTATCTCGATGAGATCTGTTATTGACATTTTCACAGCATATTTACCCTCCATAGACAGAGGTTCAGTGAAACATTCGTGAACTTTTAATATCTCAGGCTCCCACAAACTTCTTTCAAACCTTACACCCCTCCATTTCTGCTTGAACCACCCACGGATTGCCCCTGATTACATCACCAAGCAAAATGACAACTGTATTAATACACACAAATGCACCGACTGACAGCTGCCATAATTTGACAGCTCGGATGTCACATTGCACAAAAACTTCATTTCTACTCACTCCACACTACATATGTGCTCACAGAAATTCAGACAACCTGCATAATGCTGTTTTTATAGGGTACCATATTGTGGTCTTACATCAATTGACATGGTGATGGTATTTACCTGTTCTGGGATGCCGCTGAAGATGCCGTCGAGCACCAGATAGGCGTAGAACAACGGCCATTCACACTCTATGTTCTCAAACACCTGCAGCTCAGACGGGTTGTAGTACAGGCGATTCGGGTCCTACGGAGAAACCGCCAGGGATTCACTCATTTTCTAGGTCTAATTGTTTCCAGCACTCTGCAACATTCTATTAGCTGACCAGTCTGGATTGTGTTTATAATGTTAATTAAAGGGAAACAAAAGTCAATGCTTTGATGTGGCTGGCGCGATTTCTTGTAAACCGGCACTTTGAATGAACTGCTTGGCTCTCCTTTTTTATGAAACCTGGACCAGCAGAAGACTCAGTGATATATTATATTTCCAAAGCACAGATAGAAGCTGGATTTTGATTGGTTGCATGCACCAAGAAGGTCCCTTTCATGGTGGCGGTCGTTTTGCTAGATTTTTCCACTTTAAGACTACTTTCTGAGTAAACCACTGTTGTGAAAAATGTGATTGTAGATGCAAATGGTTAGTTTGTGTGGACTCTTAGGTGCGTAACACCAAACCATTTACTTTTTTGCCTTTTAAGATCATTGATGAGGTCTCATTCAACTAGTCAGCTTTTTCAGAACATTACTGCCTGCCTGGCTAGTCTGTGTTGGCACTGAGGGTGGTCACTGCCAGGGTACTTGTCATTCTCAGTGGTTCTTTTAAGTCTCAAATCGAGATGGGACCAATATTAACATGATCTCCAATGTGCCAACCACATTTCCACATGCTGCTTGCAGTCATTCCATGTCAAATCAACTACCAATGCTCTCAAAGTCGTCCAATTTTGACGAAATTTAGCACAGGGGCCTGTTGGATAATTTACTTCTACTAAATTCCAAGACGTGTGTGTAATATATCACAGAGTCAAGTAGCTACCTACCTCTCTAGGAGTCTTGTAGCCATCACGCAGGAAGCGAGAGAGTCCGTAACGACCCTAAAACACAACCCAAAATGTCACTTTTTTTGCACGAGAGTTCATGGCTGTTTACTTTACACAGTGAGAGGTAAGAAAACAAACAGGCTCTGTTATATAACACAAGAGTAAGTGAACCTCACCACTCCACAACAGGCAACTAGGAGGAGGACCAAGGTCGTAGAATGACAACAAATATATCGGCCCAAAATTATTTCTTTTGCTGATCCAATTACGAATCTCAGTAGTAGCGGTATTAATCCGCTCGGAAATGTACACTTCTAAATCAGTTGCATAGCTTCCAATAACATATATAATATGTATATAGAATCGTCTGGTTTAGCTGCACATTGTGGTTCCCAACATTTTTTTGTAGTGAAAATGAAACATGTGTATTAGCATCATTTAGCGAGACACCTTATTATACATGGTACCAAGATGGTTCCGAAGCAAAATTGAATTGCAAAACAACTGGATTATTTTAACTGAAAAGAGTAAAAGCAATAAAAAGTGCATCACATTTTATTAAAACAGAAAATCAAAATTTCAACAATATAAATAAACAACTATAAAATTATCTCATCACAAAAACAAGCATTGCAAACCAAACACCATCAAAATGTGAACTGAATTTTACAGTTATCAAATCTGTTGATATCGGTGGGGGGAATATAGGATTAGCTCCAGGCTTGAGTAAGGACTCAAATAATAAATAAACACAAAAGCACACCAGAGGGCGTACCTGTAGTTTCTCGATAACGCCATTTCTTGTGATTTTGATGAGCTCTGGATCGTCAACGGAGAATGCTGGGTAACTGATGACACTGAGTAGACCCGCATCGGTCTCCTGCAACCAAAACCAGTGATTGTCAGTCACACACCCATTTGTTAATACAGTCAAGAGTTGTCATAACATGCCTCATTACAACGTGAATGGGATATAACGCGGTCAGTCGTGGACCCCGAATTTCTGCCGCCAGGGGTAAAATGGGCGCTACAGCTAACAATAAGGCTGTAATTAACTGTCACTTATTTGACGAAGTCCTCACATTTGTCTTGTACAGGTGTATCTAGAAACAATTTAATGGCATTAAGAAATTTAACATAGAAGTACAACTGCGTTGCTGAGTTCATTGTTTGTTGTGCCCCTGGCTTCTGCTCTACCATCGTCTTCACTGCACCAATACGGTCGTTTTTCAAACCGATCTATTGTGTAACTAGCGCTTGGTTTCTGTTGTGATTTTTTAAGTATTTGTTTAAAACGTGATCAAATCCTTTGATTGCAATTTAATTAACTTTAGGCACAGTAGATTTGATGCAAAGCATTGTTTGTTTGCGCTGTTATCAATCACGTTTGTCTCCTGCCAGATCGCAGTGCTTCATCGAATGGACGCCTTTGCTGGCATGTAAATGGCAATTAAATTGCTTATGAATTGGGCGGTGACAAACAATATGATTCTGAAATGGCAGGCTAACAGAAAAAACAAAAACATTTGCTTGTGCGCAAATATACGAATTCGTCAACTGCGTATGAACCGCAGTAGCCTCGAACCACGGTGAATTGCTTTATAAATCGGCACGGTAAATGTGATTTAAATTTATATTTTGGGATTGATTGAAACATGAAATCAAGTCAACAGGGAGTGTAACTATGGTATAGGTTTTAATATCTGACCAAATTCGGCAACATGTCACTTCATTTGTGCATTTCGGCTGCTGAGTTCAAGGTTATTTTAGACCACGACAGCAGTACTGTATTATTCCTCAGTTCGCATCGCGAGGCACGTTGGCTCTGAATTAATTTCAAAACTGTACACCATTCGCAAGTTTTACTCAGTTCAACATTCAACAGTGTATAATATTTTAACGTAATACACTCAATTAGTTTTATAAATTACGCATAGACCGCACAACCAGCACACTGGCTTCAGTTGCTGTTGTGGCATTTGGGGGGTGATGGCGCCCCTGGTGGAATATAATGTATAATGCGCCTCATTTATAACGCAGTTCCATTTTGAGGACCCCAACTACTGCATTATACTGAGGCGTGACTGTATGGTAACTTTGTGCCCAATGTGTGAGTATCTCCTCCCTAGAGCCGAAGTCCACTTGCAACGTTGTATTCATTTTATTGGGCAATTGGTCTCTGGTCTACGAACTGCCAATGTGTGCGTAGTTATTTAGATTAACTGATTTACTGGTTTACCCAACAGTGCATTTACCCAACAGTGCGCAACACATGTGGCCTCTTTATTCAAATCAAAAATCCCTTAAATTAGATAATTATTAATACTACAGTAGAAACCACTCACCTTAGAGTTTGATTCCCGAGGTAATACAGAATGCAGGATGGCCTGGAAAGAATCACTGCTGTTTAGTACTGAATGTACAATTTAACAAGCATTAAACGCCATCGTAATTACGGTACAATATCATCCAGAACTTGGAAAATTAAAACGCTGACATGAGTCGGCACAGGAAATGGCATCATATAAAAATAAAGCAACAGCGAATTTGTTACCACTGTGATATCACAAGTTCAACCAATCAATCAGTAATTTGTTACCACTGTGATATCACAAGTTCAACCAATCAATCAGTAATTTGTTACCACTGTGATATCACAAGTTCAACCAATCAATCAGTAATTTGTTACCACTGTGATATCACAAGTTCAACCAATCAATCAGTAATTTGTTACCACTGTGATATCACAAGTTCAACCAATCAATCAGTAATTTGTTACAACTGTGATATCACAAGTTCAACCAATCAATCAGTAATTTGTTACAACTGTGATATCACAAGTTCAACCAATCAATCAGTAATTTGTTACCACTGTGATATCACAAGTTCAACCAATCAATCAGTAATTTGTTACAACTGTGATATCACAAGTTCAACCAATCAATCAGTAATTTGTTACAACTGTGATATCACAAGTTCAACCAATCAATCAGTAATTTGTTACAACTGTGATATCACAAGTTCAACCAATCAATCAGTAATTTGTTACAACTGTGATATCACAAGTTCAACCAATCAATCAGTAATTTGTTACAACTGTGATATCACAAGTTCAACCAATCAATCAGTAATTTGTTACAACTGTGATATCACAAGTTCAACCAATCAATCAGTAATTTGTTACAACTGTGATATCACAAGTTCAACCAATCAATCAGTAATTTGTTACAACTGTGATATCACAAGTTCAACCAATCAATCAGTAATTTGTTACCACTGTGATATCACAAGTTCAACCAATCAATCAGTAATTTGTTACCACTGTGATATCACAAGTTCAACCAATCAATCAGTAATTTGTTACCACTGTGATATCACAAGTTCAACCAATCAATCAGTAATTTGTTACAACTGTGATATCACAAGTTCAACCAATCAATCAGTAATTTGTTACCACTGTGATATCACAAGTTCAACCAATCAATCAGTAATTTGTTACAACTGTGATATCACAAGTTCAACCAATCAATCAGTAATTTGTTACAACTGTGATATCACAAGTTCAACCAATCAATCAGTAATTTGTTACAACTGTGATATCACAAGTTCAACCAATCAATCAGTAATTTGTTACAACTGTGATATCACAAGTTCAACCAATCAATCAGTAATTTGTTACCACTGTGATATCACAAGTTCAACCAATCAATCAGTAATTTGTTACCACTGTGATATCACAAGTTCAACCAATCAATCAGTAATTTGTTACAACTGTGATATCACAAGTTCAACCAATCAATCAGTAATTTGTTACAACTGTGATATCACAAGTTCAACCAATCAATCAGTAATTTGTTACCACTGTGATATCACAAGTTCAACCAATCAATCAGTAATTTGTTACAACTGTGATATCACAAGTTCAACCAATCAATCAGTAATTTGTTACAACTGTGATATCACAAGTTCAACCAATCAATCAGTAATTTGTTACAACTGTGATATCACAAGTTCAACCAATCAATCAGTAATTTGTTACAACTGTGATATCACAAGTTCAACCAATCAATCAGTAATTTGTTACCACTGTGATATCACAAGTTCAACCAATCAATCAGTAATTTGTTACAACTGTGATATCACAAGTTCAACCAATCAATCAGTAATTTGTTACAACTGTGATATCACAAGTTCAACCAATCAATCAGTAATTTGTTACCACTGTGATATCACAAGTTCAACCAATCAATCAGTAATTTGTTACCACTGTGATATCACAAGTTCAACCAATCAATCAGTAATTTGTTACAACTGTGATATCACAAGTTCAACCAATCAATCAGTAATTTGTTACAACTGTGATATCACAAGTTCAACCAATCAATCAGTAATTTGTTACCACTGTGATATCACAAGTTCAACCAATCAATCAGTAATTTGTTACCACTGTGATATCACAAGTTCAACCAATCAATCAGTAATTTGTTACAACTGTGATATCACAAGTTCAACCAATCAATCAGTAATTTGTTACCACTGTGATATCACAAGTTCAACCAATCAATCAGTAATTTGTTACCACTGTGATATCACAAGTTCAACCAATCAATCAGTAATTTGTTACCACTGTGATATCACAAGTTCAACCAATCAATCAGTAATTTGTTACAACTGTGATATCACAAGTTCAACCAATCAATCAGTAATTTGTTACCACTGTGATATCACAAGTTCAACCAATCAATCAGTAATTTGTTACCACTGTGATATCACAAGTTCAACCAATCAATCAGTAATTTGTTACCACTGTGATATCACAAGTTCAACCAATCAATCAGTAATTTGTTACCACTGTGATATCACAAGTTCAACCAATCAATCAGTAATTTGTTACCACTGTGATATCACAAGTTCAACCAATCAATCAGTAATTTGTTACCACTGTGATATCACAAGTTCAACCAATCAATCAGTAATTTGTTACCACTGTGATATCACAAGTTCAACCAATCAATCAGTAATTTGTTACAACTGTGATATCACAAGTTCAACCAATCAATCAGTAATTTGTTACCACTGTGATATCACAAGTTCAACCAATCAATCAGTAATTTGTTACCACTGTGATATCACAAGTTCAACCAATCAATCAGTAATTTGTTACCACTGTGATATCACAAGTTCAACCAATCAATCAGTAATTTGTTACAACTGTGATATCACAAGTTCAACCAATCAATCAGTAATTTGTTACCACTGTGATATCACAAGTTCAACCAATCAATCAGTAATTTGTTACAACTGTGATATCACAAGTTCAACCAATCAATCAGTAATTTGTTACCACTGTGATATCACAAGTTCAACCAATCAATCAGTAATTTGTTACAACTGTGATATCACAAGTTCAACCAATCAATCAGTAATTTGTTACCACTGTGATATCACAAGTTCAACCAATCAATCAGTAATTTGTTACCACTGTGATATCACAAGTTCAACCAATCAATCAGTAATTTGTTACCACTGTGATATCACAAGTTCAACCAATCAATCAGTAATTTGTTACCACTGTGATATCACAAGTTCAACCAATCAATCAGTAATTTGTTACCACTGTGATATCACAAGTTCAACCAATCAATCAGTAATTTGTTACCACTGTGATATCACAAGTTCAACCAATCAATCAGTAATTTGTTACCACTGTGATATCACAAGTTCAACCAATCAATCAGTAATTTGTTACCACTGTGATATCACAAGTTCAACCAATCAATCAGTAATTTGTTACAACTGTGATATCACAAGTTCAACCAATCAATCAGTAATTTGTTACCACTGTGATATCACAAGTTCAACCAATCAATCAGTAATTTGTTACCACTGTGATATCACAAGTTCAACCAATCAATCAGTAATTTGTTACCACTGTGATATCACAAGTTCAACCAATCAATCAGTAATTTGTTACAACTGTGATATCACAAGTTCAACCAATCAATCAGTAATTTGTTACCACTGTGATATCACAAGTTCAACCAATCAATCAGTAATTTGTTACAACTGTGATATCACAAGTTCAACCAATCAATCAGTAATTTGTTACCACTGTGATATCACAAGTTCAACCAATCAATCAGTAATTTGTTACAACTGTGATATCACAAGTTCAACCAATCAATCAGTAATTTGTTACCACTGTGATATCACAAGTTCAACCAATCAATCAGTAATTTGTTACAACTGTGATATCACAAGTTCAACCAATCAATCAGTAATTTGTTACCACTGTGATATCACAAGTTCAACCAATCAATCAGTAATTTGTTACAACTGTGATATCACAAGTTCAACCAATCAATCAGTAATTTGTTACCACTGTGATATCACAAGTTCAACCAATCAATCAGTAATTTGTTACAACTGTGATATCACAAGTTCAACCAATCAATCAGTAGTTGCTGCTTACATGTATTGTCGAACTAAAACATGCATGTTCAATCCATCAGTGTAGCCAGAAGACAATACAAGATGCACAATAAAGGATCTTTAACATAGAACATGACAAATATAATGTTTTAAAACTATAGCGTAACACAGACCACAGGTGTCTGCAGATGAAACAAGCAGGGTTGGCATTGATTTAATCAAATTGATTAATAAATCGATGATTTAATCAACTTGAAAAAATCAAGACATTGATTTTTTCGATTTTTTCAGATTATCTTAAATTTATACTTACGTTGCGTGCTACTACCAGTTGATTTAACGGTTTACCGATTTAACTGTATGTATTTTAAAATAAAGTTTAAATTTGTACATAACAACTTTGCTTTAATTCTTTAGAAATGCTAAGAATGAAATGTTCAGCCTATTGGGTATATCACGATATTCCACTTTTATTTATTTTCTGAATTACACATTATTTTTTATGATTGTCAAGAATGTTGAAATAATCAAATAAATCAAAAAAATCCGATTTAATCAAAAAAATCCGATTTATTCGAAAAAATCATGATTTTTTCCAACCCTGGAAACAAGGAGTTTCGACTCATGGACACACTTCAAAATTGATGCCTGCTTTATCAGTGCCAAATGACCACATTCTTAACAAACTGCAACCACTGCCAAGCAAGAACTGGCAACCACTCTTCTGAGAAGGGTGCACACAGAATAAGCGCCCCATTCACTAGTGACCCCTCTTACCTGGCACGCTTCTGCCTCATCTGGGATCACATTGATGACGGAGGCTGGGCCGCCCCGGGTACCAAAAAGATCAAGGTCATTGAGGGCTTCCAAGGCCGCCTGCAATCAGAAGTAATAGCAACGTCATGGTTAAAAGTCTAATCGCTTTGATCATAAAATCACTTTACAAAGAATATTAACAGCATAATGTAACGAACAAGTACGTATTCGGATAATTTATCAATAATACCAAGAAAACATTTCACAAAAACACAAAGTCATCAGTGACTTATCAAAAAACATTATCATAGGATGGCCTGGTTTTATATAGAAAACACATGTTTTAAAGATTCATAGTAAACATGTAAAACATGTTCTCGGATGTAACATTTAAGGGTCTTGCTTTGCTGCTGTGATATTTTAGGCATATTGCTGCCTGCCTGTAAGGCAGTGGACCCTATAGAAGGATGGTCTTACCTTGGCCATGCCCAGCGAGGTAGCATTCAGTTCCGGCACTCCGTGGTTTGTCTTGTCCCCTCTCTCCCAAATGCCGTAATCCTAAAGAGAAGTCATACTGGGTAGTTATCATTTTAATAAAATTCTTCAGCAGAAATTGTCTTCGTTTTTGTTAAATTACAAATCCCCAACAGAAATATTTGTTTTTGAGATAAAAATTACTGTCTCAAATGTATCCAAGTAAACAATGGACCAGTTTAATAATGCAGAACAACACTGGTAATGTAACGTAGTGTTACATAGGAGCACGTTAAAAGTGCAGTGACTGATCTGACTTACTAGTGTAAGCACTGTTACAAATGTTCATGTTAAGACAACAGACTCACTGGCATCCTGTTACTATGGCAACTGTTCATGTTAAGACAGAACCCTTACTGGCGTTCTGTTACTATGGCAACTGTTCATGCTAAGACAACAGACTCACTGGCATCCTGTTACTATGGCAACTGTTCATGTTAAGACAGTACACTCACTGGCATCCTGTTACTATGGCAACTGTTCATGTTAAGACAGTACACTCACCGGCATCCTGTTACTATGGCAACTGTTCATGTTAAGACAGTACACTCACTGGCATCCTGTTACTATGGCAACTGTTCATGCTGTGACAGTACACTCACTGGCATCCTGTTACTATGGCAACTGTTCATGTTAAGACAGTACACTCACTGGCGTCCTGTTACTATGGCAACTGTTCATGCTAAGACAACACACTCACTGGCATCCTGTTACTATAGCAACTGTTCATGTTAAGACAGTACATTCACTGGTGTCCTGTTACTATGGCAACTGTTCATGCTAAGACAAACCACTCACTGGTGTTCTGTAGGCTGACTGGATGTAGAAGACGAGGTTTTGGATGAATGCCACCTCATCTAGTGTGTAGATGATCTGTAGACCTGGGTGAGAGACAGGCAAGACTGACCACTGGTGATTACATCTATTTACACCCCTCACACACACACACACCCACCCCCACATACACACACCCCCCCCCACATACACATGCACACACACACACACCGAGTTTCCCGGAAACCACCTAGGATGGAAAGAAAACCTGAACAAAGATAACATCCCCCTAAATAAGCTAGCTCCGTCTTATATCTCATGTATTTTACGATTATTTAACAAATGATTTGTTCACTTTTTGCTTTAATTATCATTCTTATAACTACATATTTGTTTTTAACTTGTTCACCTTTGACTATAATGTACAGTATAATCATTTGTAACGTCTGGTGTAAATGATATATATATATATATATATATATATATATATATAATATATATATATATATATATATATATATATATATATATGGAAATATTGGTAGGTATGACTAGTAGTATTGACTACTACGAATATAAGAATGCAAAAATTATAATTATCTCTCTTTAGACGACTCGGTTCTCGCCTCACCTGATGCGGTCATCTCGGCGAGGATGAGCAGGTAGATGGACGTAGCGTCCACCTGTAGATGACCCCAGTCCTTGTCCGACACGACCACCTTGCCAGTATTCACGCAGTACTTCGCGTGGAGGGCGTCCATTGGCGACTGGGTGTATTTGAAACGTTCCACTTTATCAATCTGCTTCATCATACAGCACAGCAGTCCTCGCATCAGCTTCACCACGCTCTGTCACGGAGCAGCAAGGGTTAACATCTTACACCGACGATGGTAACCATATTAGATACAAGACACAAGAAAGTTGACTAAATTTCTCAAACGAGAGAACGTTATCTTATGGTCAGTACAAAATCATAAAAAAACAGTAATTACATAGGCAGACGCAGACAAATATTCCTTACATTCACAATGGCTCTGGCGGAGGTGACAACGTTACACAATTTAGTCGGTTATTAAATAAATACATAAATAAATAGAATTGATTTAAAATAAATACTTTAAAATTAAATCAACATTGATTTAAAATAAATTATTGTTTAATTACATTTTTAAACCTACTAAAATCATGAAATGGGTATAAATATTAAAAACATAACTAGGATTTATTGATAATCTTGATAACTTCAGATTTATAGATAATCATATTTAGGTTTTATTGATGAATGTTATTGACATGGGGATAAAACTGCTCAATGTCTTTGTTTTATCTGCCCTAAAGGCCCTGAGTCTCCTGTCTGATGGTAGCATATTATAACATTGAGACAGGACGTGACACAAGTCACTCATGATGTCTATATCCTTTCTCTTCGTTGCCAGATCTGTACTGCTCAGTGAACTGGAGCAATGTAGAGTGGTCAAACTTACCCAATAGGGCGTGTAAGTCTCGCGCGCGAAAACGAGGCTGGGGGCAGTTGGGGGCAGAAAGTCCATATTCTCCATGTTAACGTATAGGACTTCGTTTTGTTTTTGGTTGTAATAAGCGAACTGTTCCAGTCTAACTATTTTAGTTATACTGCCCGAAGGATTATTACAAGCAGAAGCAGTGGAGCACTTTGCCGGTGTCAATGATCACGGAAATCATGAATTTTAATCGATTATAATGGTGGTTGCCATGGCAACAGCGGCAAGTACTTGTGTTTGGCGATCTTGACTAATAATGAAAAGTGCCATTTTTCGCGTAATACAACCTGTTTGGGGCAAACGTACACATGTGTTATGATTATGCGCATTTAGACAACTTGTCGGATATAAGTGCTTATCGAAACATCAACGTACAGCAATGTAAAATGCAAATCCCGTAAAAAAATTTATTGTGTATTATTCTTGTGTCCAGTCCTCAATTGTCTCGCTTAGACCCCAATAAGCTCCAATCGCGCGGAGTCTCGCCATGTATCGTGACCCACTTGCACGCCCTATAGGGTTGACAGAGCTGCCCAGGATGTGCAGCTGTGTTCTCTTACTCAAGAGTCTGAAACTGCATCCACTGACGCATGCACCACTACACATCATGTATGTACAGTGTACGTGACTATGGGTCTAGTGACACAGCATGTACTGTACACACTACACACTGTCTGGTTGACACCTCACCTGAGTTGCAGTCAACTCGGATCACTGGCAGCAAACTCCAGTAGGTTAGTGACAACGACATAGCTTTATCTAGAGACCCGTCCACCCGTCATTTGGACGGGTAAAAACGAATATGGACGTGGGTGGGTAGAAATGTGGAGGACGGGTTGTGGACGGGTAAAAAATGAAGGAGCAAAAAAAGGTCTTCCAAAACCATAGATATTGTTAGTTATTCCTTGAGTGTAAGTGGTGTCATATGTGTGTTTATAGTCCATTTCAGGTCATCAGGCACATTTGAACATTTGTAAACTGGCTTAACAGTTAACATCCACGTGTCCACCAAAACATGTGTGATTGGCAATAATTTGATCCTGCATAAAGCCCTGGACAACGACCACCTGCTGATTCAAAGGCCTTAATTTGGAACACTGTGTTGAATTAGCACCATTTGGAAACACATCTAGCAGAGTGCATACAAGCACTGTACAGAATTGGAGTGCAATTTCATTACAAACACCACAGGATCCATGAAACTAATACAAGTGTCCAACATTACCTGCTCCAGCTCATAAGCCTTGGCCCTGTCTTCGTCCATGTCTGCATTCTTCCTGTAGGCGAGGGCCAGGGCCCACACAGACAGGATCGAGTACACGTTGTCTCGTACCCAGGCATGGGGGTGGTTTGGTGTTGCGGGTAACAGTCCTGTGACAGCATTCTGTAAGCATGCAACGAGATACCTCACTCACTTGCCATTGTGTACATGTGCTGAAACAACCATCATGAATCCCAATGTGCCAACTATGACATCCTAATGAATGCAGAAGATAGTTTCATGGAGCATTGTAAATGCTGTTTGCTATGACGTAAAGTTGAACAGATTTACATGTTAATGCAAGTTACATCAAACCAACCAATCCTCATATTATTTACAGGAAACAGACATAACAACACGAACAATCAACTGATGTCAATCTAATAATACACCATAAACTTGCTACGCATCCTTTAATATAAACTAGGAATTATTTCTACCTGTTACTATCATGTGAAGGGTCAAAGTTTAATTCTTCAAAGATACAAAAGTGGCCAGTACACTGTACACCACAACGTAAGTATCACAACTACAGCAATACTACAATTATGTATGTGCACCATTGCGCATACATATCTGTAAACAACAGATCGTCATTTTAACCCCTGTTTCTGACAGAAGTGACACATGAGAGCCCATGTCATAAGCAGTCTGTGCTTAATGAAGTCATAAACTGTGGTTATTCAATGCAGTGTTGGCCTCAAGCAGCCTTTATGGCTCACGCCAATTGTTAACCTGGCAAGGCATTTATGTGTCACAATAATCCGTGTAAAACTTGTCTAAAATGAGTGAAAATTGAACCACGGATAACAGGTTTTACTCAGCTGCATGTGCAGTTCATGCCAAAATTCAACAAGCAATGCAGGCTTTAGTTAGATACACGGCCTACTAACACTTTGTATGTATACATTCCATCAGGGTGCATTTGTGTCAGATGTATATATGTGTGTGGCTGTGTGCATAATTGTATGTAATATATACAATTGTTCCATTTTACATTACGGTTTATTTTATTTTTAGTATTGCAAACTGATCCTACGAATTATTAGAACTGACAACTAGTGACATTCAGTGATACTTTCGGTTTTATACCACCACTCCTGCCACACAAACAAACTTATTTGGCAGATCAGGAATGACGATACCGAAATTCATTAAGCCAATACAGATCATAAAAACAGGGTTGGCAGAGCAAATCCACGTACAGACAAGTCTCAGTTATAATGTGGTCGAGTTGTGGTTCCCGTTTTTTGGCAGCCACAAACTAACTATTAACTTTGTAATAAATGTTATTTGTTTTTTAAGCTCTCATGTTTATATAAATTTAACAAAGGCCTATAACAGTGCAACAAATCGCTGCATTGTCTTTGTTTGTTCTGCTCTGCCATTGTCTTTCATTGGTAAAGTTTCACATTCACCTATTATATAACTGGAGCTTTGATTTGCATGATGTTTAAACTGCTGAGTAACTGCTTTGATTAAGATCAATTAACAGTGGATACTGAGAACACCAAGACCAATTTATCCTGACAAGCTTCTGTGAAATGGCACATTTGTCAGCTTGTTAATTGCAATTGACATGCCTTGCTTAAGAATCGAATAGAAGACAGAGCTTAGTAGGCAACACCAGTGTAACACTACACTAAAATGGCATGCCAACAATGCATCGTTACACATTTTATTGGTGTGCCAAAAACATGAATTTATCAACCGCATATGAAACTGTGAATTGCACGGTATATGTGCATTCTAAATTGTTTAGAGATTATTCGAAACACAAAGTTGTGCCAATAGCGAACGTATTTATTGTAGCTTTCAACATTGACACACCATATGTCAACTCGTTTGCATGTTTTAGCTGCTGAGAACTAGATTATTATTTCAGGTCTCATTAAGATCAGTGTTTTCATTATTATCGTCCAGTTAGCATCATGCCCTGTCAACATGTAATATATTTCAATACTGAACTTGAATTTTATTCAGTTCAACGTTTATTAGATGCCCATTTACACTCATTGGTAATCTTAATAAGCTTTATAATTGTGTTTAGACTGCACATGTGCAACCAGCACATTGAGTGTTGGTTCATTGCTGATGAAAATCATTGACTTGATGCAGCACAGTTGTGTTGGTCGTCGTTGTAGCCCCCCTGGTGACAAATATGAGAACATATGGCTTGCTTATAACGTGGTCTAGAGTCATGGATCCAGCTTACAGCGTTACTATGAGGTTTGACTGGAGCTAGCTAATCATAACTGGGAAAAGAGGCAGTACAAAGCTACAGTGCAATGACAATGTAACAGCACAATATTTAGAACATAGAGAGACTGAACTAAGTTATTACCAAGTATTAGCATCAAATTGTCACTAGTTGAACTCGTTGTGGGCCAAAACATATCCAACATATCCACCCATCCCTCTTTAAGGAATTATGGTTGCAAAAGTTCCTTGTACTTACTTTCCATGAAATATTATAATTATTCTATATGAAATCGTAATTAACAAGTATATCACGGAACTGCAGTAGTCTAGCTAGAAGCATGGCTTGTTGTCCTAAAACTAGTTACTTTCAGTTGTTCAAGTTCACTAAGGATAA
Organism: Oasisia sp. SBJ-2009; assembly: GCA_964017155.1. Lineage (NCBI taxonomy): Eukaryota > Metazoa > Annelida > Polychaeta > Sabellida > Siboglinidae > Oasisia > Oasisia sp. SBJ-2009. The sequence continues at coordinate 43,787,281 of OZ024860.1, forward strand.
ACGAGGCAGGCAAGTTCTTGGATGAGAAGGAGCGTGACTACATAGAGAGCCATAGGTAAGAGATGCCACTTCCTTATTACATATTATTAGGTAAAAGGTAAGTTTTTTTATATAGCGCAGTATCCAGTCCATAGGACTGCTCAAAGCGCTTTTACACATTACTTTCCCGGCAGACATGTTCAATCAAATACCATCTCAACTTCTCTGGGAAGCATCCAGCCACATGCTACAATTAATGTGTGAAAGGCTGCTCGTACACATATCCACCACTGTCTATAGCCAGGTACTCATTTATACAGGTGAGTGAACTGGAGCAATGTAGAGTGAAAAAACTGGCCCAAAGTTTTAACACTGCAGCACAGGATTCGAACCCGGGTTCTCTTAGTCGAGAGTCCGGAGGTCTACCCCTGAGCCACTGCGCTCTACATGTGCAAAGGCACACTGACCTAACGCTGACCAAGAGAATGGCCAGGCGATAGCAACAGAGCAAAGTAGCCAGTATTTAAGGGGAGTTGTAGAGGTGTGATTGGGACGCACGAGGCCTTGGGGAGAAGACTCGCACCATGTAACTCCACGTCTGGCGCCCACGGAGCCAGGCCAGATAGACAACTGTATTGACTCCTGTATTATGCTGCCTGTATTAAAGTTCTTCAAATACTGGAAAAGTCTTCTGCAATGATTGAGTAATTTGAATATTTCTCAGGGAGTATTTCATTTCTAATAGACAGTGACACTGTGGCTGAACTTCGTAGGTCCTGGTTAACTGTCTAGGAGATCAGTATGGTGGGGGAATACTGTGCTACATGCCCAAGTTAGAACACAAAGTCTACAACGACAAGATGAAGAGGCAGATGCGATGAAGGGTAAATTAGTAGACAGTTCTACACCATGTCAATGACGTCAACATTTTAACAATTTTACGGTGTCGCGCTTACATTTTTCCGATCGTTAAAAACGTTCCGATTGACGTTTCTGCTCATGCGCAATAAATGTAAAATCGTCAATGTCCAGCAAAACGACAAAGGATTTTTTGTATAAATGCCACGGGCTGTTCGTTGACTCTCCTGTGATGATTACTGTGAAAGGTTTCTTAAAATGTCGTTCAATGCAATACAATATTACGTTTTTTTATAAATAACTGTCACGGATTATGGCGCACTACAGTCACGTGATTTACGCTTGCTATCAAAAGATGCATCAAAACCGGTTTGCCTTGTGTTAATTTCCAACAAATAACTTTGCTGAGAGGTTATATATATACTAACAAACAACCCGTAGTATTTATGCCACAAATGCTTTGTCCTTTCACGGGAAATAGATGATTTTACATTTATTGTGCATGCGCAGAAACGTCAATCGGAATGTTTTTAACGCCGGAAAAATGTAAGCGCTACAGCAGCAAAACCTGAAATCCGATTTCAGCTTAGCCATATTTACTACATAGCGTGTGGGTACCTTTCATCGACAGGGTCCCTATAATGATCGACCGTTTCATAAATGCAATAAATTTGGTGTTGACTGTTACTATACTAACGTAATTGTATATGTGTAAACAAACACACAAACTGATGTCATGGGCGAATAAAATCATTGTTGATACATCATTACTCAAGTTTATTTGCTGAACGCTCGATCATATATAGTAGGTAATCACCCAATAGGTCACAGGTCGACCCTGTGACCTATTGGGTGAGAATGTAATCACTGCTGGTATTTTGTCACCAAATTGTATGAAACAATTTGTTTGTGTTTGTAGAAATCGTCAATGAATATGCTTTGAATAGAGAATAATTTTAATTGCGTAACTTTACATCAAACTTCAAAGGCGAATAAAATGCGGAAAACTACGCAAAAACGGTCGATCATAGGTCCCCCGACGCTACATGTCTGGATAAATGGATAACGGATAAGGATAGGCAGCAGTAGAATGCACGATACAGTTTCCAACGTTTAGTCTACCCCCTCCCCCCCATCAGCTATACGGGCCGAGGTCGTCTGCTCACTGCCGGACTGAAGCGCAGTGTTGTAGTTGTAAACAACTTCTGACACATTATATTTAGGGTGATGTTGCCAGCTACATACCTGATATCTTAATATCGTTTTCTGTACAGTCATTTGATAGTAATCTAACCTAACACCAGAATTACTTCTACTTCGCATGGTGCACTAATTCGCAGAATTTACACTCTTATTAACGACATCGTCCGTCTAGCAAACAGCGCTCTAATGGCTAGGCTCGAGTGTACCACTACAGTTGTACTCTGACGAGCACTATTCCTGGGACGGAGTGGGCGCGCTATAGCGATCAAAGCGACAGTTGTAGTTCCGATTAACGTTTCTGCGCATGCGCGATATATGTAAAATCATCAATGTACAGCGAAAAGACAAAGCATTTATGGTATAAATACTACGGGTTGTTCGTTAGGATGTATATACCGAAAAGGCTTTGTTGTTTCGCGGGACATTGATGATTTTACATTAATTGCGCATGCGCAGAAACATCAATCGGAACGTTTTTACCGACCGGAAAAATGTAAGCGCGACAACGGCACCTCCCTGAAATACCGTCAACAGTCCTTCTTCCCAGAACCATCAAGGAAGGAACCATCATTCTCCCAGCAAACGGTCTAGCAGTGGGGACAACTTGCCACCCTATTCGTCCACACTTAAGTTATAATTTCGATCTTGTGTTCAACCATCACTGTACATAATTCTTACCCTTATTTCGTTTCTTTCTTATTTTTGCGCTACCTTCAGGTAATAATGTCCAGCCTGTTGAACATGGCCAGTATCTGGTAGAGGGCGAAGCTCTACAACGAGCCAAATTAATAGCCGAAGAATGGTATCACTAACGACGAAGGGCTGTAGCAGAATCGAACAGTCACGAAACAACAGCTAGAGGGGTGCGGTCGTGTCACAAGACCAACCGGCATAGAAAAAGGTCACCCAACAAAGCAGCGTGCAAAGAAGAAATAGACTAGCTTCTATGTACACCATAGAAAGATTTTTAAACTCGATCACCAGTGGTACATACAATAACTTAACATATTTTGTTATAAATACTATATTAACTGTTTATTTTAAGAGAGCGTATACGTACACCGTCCCCGGCAAGCGCACAAGCTTCATTGGACTTTTAATTAACGCCCTGCAAGGGCCCACTGTCCAGTATATGGGAGAAGAAGACCGAGGAGACGCAGACAAAGGAAATTGGACGGCAGGCCAGCCTCCAGGAGTGGACTGTTTTGATTTTCGGAACCTGCCAGAGGGTGGCAAAGAATTGAGAGGTGACAGAAGCAGTCAAATCAAGACCTTTGCAATTTAGTCGCTCGCGCACGCACGCACGCGCGCGCACGCGCTCTCTCTCTTTCTGTCTCTCACTCTCTCTCGTCTCTCTCTCTCTCCCCCCTCTCTCTCTCTCTCATCGTCTCTCTCTCGTCTCTCTCTCACCCTTCTCTCTCCTCGTCTCTCTCTCGTCTCTCGTCTCTCTCTCGTATCTCTCTCTCTCTCTCGTCTCGTCTCGTCTCGTCTCGTCTCGTCTCGTCTCGTCTCGTCTCGTCTCGTCTCGTCTCTCTCTGTCTCTGTCTCTGTCTCTGTCTCTGTCTCTGTCTCTGTCTCTGTCTCTGTCTCTGTCTCTGTCTCTGTCTCTGTCTCTGTCTCTGTCTCTGTCTCTGTCTCTGTCTCTGTCTCTGTCTCTGTCTCTGTCTCTGTCTCTGTCTCTGTCTCTGTCTCTGTCTCTGTCTCTGTCTCTGTCTCTGTCTCTGTCTCTGTCTCTGTCTCTGTCTCTGTCTCTGTCTCTGTCTCTGTCTCTGTCTCTGTCTCTGTCTCTGTCTCTGTCTCTGTCTCTGTCTCTGTCTCTGTCTCTGTCTCTGTCTCTGTCTCTGTCTCTGTCTCTGTCTCTGTCTCTGTCTCTGTCTCTGTCTCTGTCTCTGTCTCTGTCTCTGTCTCTGTCTCTGTCTCTGTCTCTGTCTCTGTCTCTGTCTCTGTCTCTGTCTCTGTCTCTGTCTCTGTCTCTGTCTCTGTCTCTGTCTCTGTCTCTGTCTCTGTCTCTGTCTCTGTCTCTGTCTCTGTCTCTGTCTCTGTCTCTGTCTCTGTCTCTGTCTCTGTCTCTGTCTCTGTCTCTCTCTCTCTCTCTCTCTCTCTCTCTCTCTCTCTCTCTCTCTCTCTCTCTCTCTCTCTCCCCCAAACGCTATGAAGTGCACGTGACATTGTGAACGTCGTTGCAAACAACAGCACCCTAGATGCATGTTTGGGAGACCGATGTACGTGGTTCATTTAAGGAGAGAAGGTCGCAAAGATGATTTCAAAAAGTAATCGATGCAACGGAACGTGCTAAAAATTTGTCTCTAACGAAACTGTTCGCTCCTGACGAGCGACGACAAAGACTTCGATGGCAAATTCCTCAAATAGTTCCCCTCTTCCATAGATAACGTCGAACAATTGCCTATCTTTCCGGCAATGTTTGTTGAAAACGTGACCGTGAAAAGCTGAGTTTTGGTGAGTGTATGTTGACTTTGTTGGAGGACCACCAGCGCTTTAAACATGTTTAATGTCGCCGCGACAAGATCGTCACCAGCACATCCCGCCGTCTCCTGCGGTGAAGGGACGTGCTCCCAAGAGAAAGGACAACAGCTTCGGTGAAAATGCTTCAGCAGCATCCGGTGTGTTTCGCTTAACCGTCTGTCGGTCGGCTGCACGACTACGCCGAGAAGACAGTCTAGTGACTTTGCCGGCGTTTGAATATTATGAATCCGTGTGGAGCAAAACAATGCTGCCACCTCGCGGATATTGTTTAATCCTGCCGTAATTCCTATTTTATAACAATTGCAAATTTGTATTTCTATTTAATTTGTGTTAATATAAGTTTAATTTAGAATAAAAAGGCAAGTTCTTATATAGCGCAGTATCCAGTCCTCAGGACCGCTCAAAGCGCTTTACACTTTACTTCCCTGACAGACCTGTTCACTCAGACACCATCTCGGCTTCTCTGGGAAGCATCTAGCCACGTGCTGCAATTAATGCGCGAAGGCTGATCGTACACATATCCATCACTGTCTATAGCCAGGTACTCATTTTATTCAGCTGAGTGAACTGGAGCAACGTAGAGTGAAAAAACTTGCCCAAGGTTTTTAACGCCGCAGCCAGGATTCGAAACCGGTTTCTCGTAGTCGAGAGTCCGAAGGTCTACCCCTGAGCCACTGCGCGCTACAGAATAGTTGTTATAATACAGGATTATCTGAAAAAAGTATCGTTATTTAATTTGTTATTTCAAATTCGGCCTGAGAACCAATCAGCGTCTCTACCCTAATCTGGGGCAAGGCCGCTCTGGCGGTTACAACTGCAGCGCATTAATTTCCCAGGCAGCGTTTTGAGTAACTTAAAAGTGCTGCCACCTCACGGAGCCTGGGAAATCGAGACTACATCCGGAGTGGCGCACTGAAGCCCCGCAACAGAGCCACTCCATATTCTGGGCAACATTAGTTCAGCTTCGCGTCGATTTTATATCACATAGGGCAACTTCAAATGTGAAACGCTTACTTTGAAGCCTTCTAAAAATAAAACAAAGGTGACAAAAATCCGGAGACGCCACCTGGTGACTAAACCGTCGTACGGCAATCTGTGTAATCCGTTAGGTGGTAGTGGGACGTTTTTTCAGCGAATAGTACACAGGCGGGCATATTCTGACAACGTCTCGCGAAATCAAATGACGAAGTCGTAATTATTTACGGACATTGCTTATTTTCTAACTGAGAAATCGGTAAATTGTTAACAACGTGTTTTCTTTAGACGGTCGCGGGACTGCCATTGAGTGACGTCATAAACCGCGCCCTGGCTACGTGAAACGTAAGCGTCAAGACGAAGGAATGGCGGAACCGTGTGGAAGCCGCCGGGAACAAGACAACGGCGCCCGAGTTGATCAGATAAATGGATAAATAAGTTTACTTACATTAGTGTCATATCGTAGCTGATAAGTAAGACCACAACAAACTTGGATAGATCTATAGATCTAGATATTCCAGATATATGCCACTCCTAGATTTCGTATTTTCCATTGGCGAACCATTCCCCAACTGTTTGCTGTACAACGAACCAAGCTTCTTGGCAGCTTATCGGAAACAGTCTTTACTGACAACGGTGATGCCAACCGCCATTCATGGGTGAATTCAAAAGGAACTTATGTTAGCCACAAATCGTTCGTACCTTTGGACATCGTGGAAGCTGTGGAGATGCGTAGATGGACGAAGTTTGGCTTCGTATTAAGCCCCCTTTGTATGTCCTGCACTACGTCTACAGTAACTGTATCCTAAGGGAAGATCGCCGCGCCAACGTCAGTGTCCTATTGGGGGCTAAAACTAGTATTGGGACAATTATAACGCAGAACCACCTGCGCTAGGGTGGCCACTGTTAGAATGTCGGACAACCGGCTCCCCTAACACATAGTATGGAAACACGTGATGGCGACCAGCGTAAACGTTTCAAAAACATTGCTAAACATTACACGAAGAAAGGTCAAATCGACATTAATGCATGGAATGCATGGCTAGTTGGCTACGGACCTTCCACTTTAGCACCGGAGCATACACCAGACAAAGGCCACATTTGAGACAAGCCATCTACTTCACGAGGCGGAGATTCGTCAGAGGATAAATGAGAGGGATATATCTCAACATCTCCACGTCTCCCTTCCATCTGACATATCCTGCTCACACTGCAACACGTCTCCCTTCCATCTGACATATCCTGCTCACACTGCAACACGTCTCCCTTCCATCTGGCATATCCTGCTCACACTGCAACACGTCTCCCTTCCATCTGGCATATCCTGCTCACACTGCAACACGTCTCCCTTCCATCTGGCATATCCTGCTCACACTGCAACACGTCTCCCTTCCATCTGGCATATCCTGCTCACACTGCAACACGTCTCCCTTCCATCTGGCATATCCTGCTCACAATGCAACACGTCTCCGTTCCATCTGGCATATCCTGCTCACACTGCAACACGTCTCCCTTCCATCTGGCATATCCTGCTCACAATGCAACACGTCTCCCTTCCATCTGACATATCCTGCTCACACTGCAACACGTCTCCCTTCCATCTGGCATATCCTGCTCACACTGCAACACGTCTCCCTTCCATCTCACATATCCTGCTCACAATGCAACAGGATCTGCAGGTCAAGGGCTCTTAAGACGCGTCAGGACACAGGACAGACCTTAGGAACACGTCAGCCTCGTTTCGAGGGGCCGCTGATGACCATAGCTGACATAATCTTCACAACGTCCACCTTAGGCCTCTAGCTTAAACACGGACGATTTCGGAAATTTGTTCAGTGACAGAATGACCTGCCAACAGCAATTGGAATAAGTTGAACAAATTGCGATATAATTTCCAAATGTGGATATCATCACACACTCACCATCATCATCTTCATCATCGTTGTGCAGCCGTAGTGTCCCGTGGTTGGGCGAAAGCCTCAGCATGCTGTTTCTAGATCTGCTTGTCCAGTGCTATCCTCTGCCAGATGGTGCCCTTCTAGTAGACGTCTATTTCGTCTCTCCACTGTCTCGCCGGTCTAGACATCCAGTAACTTCTGGGTCATAGACATCACATAACTTCGTGGGTCATAGACACCAGGTAACTTCGAGTGTCATAGACGCAGGGTAACTTCGTCGATCTTAGACACCGGGTGACTTTGTGGGTCATAAACACAAGGTAACTTCATGGATCTTAGACACCGGTTAACTTCGTGGGTCATACACACAGGGTAACTTCGTGGGTCATAGACACAGGGTAACTTCGTGGATCGTAGACACAGGATAACTTCTTGGGTCATAGACACAGGGTAACTTCGTGGGTCGCAGACACAGGGTAACTTCGTGGGTCATAGACACAGGGTAACTTCGTGGATCATAGACACAGGGTAACTTCGTGAGTCATAGACAAAGGGTAACTTCGTGGGCCGTAGACACAGGGTAAATTCGTGGGTCATAGACACTGGGTAACTTAGTGGGCCGTAGATACAGGGTAACTTCGTGGGCCATAGACACTGGGTAACGTAGTGGGCCGTAGACATAGGGTAACTTAGTGGGCCACATACACAGGGTAACTTCGAGGGCCGTAGACACATGGTAACTTCTTGGGTCGTAGACACAGGGTAACTTCGTGGGTCATAGCCACTGGGTAACTTCGAGGGCCGTAGACACAGGGTAACTTCTTGAGCCATAGACACAGGGTAACTTCATGGGCCGTTGACAAAGGGTAACTTCAAGGGACTTAGACACAGGTAACTTCGTAGGTCATAGACACAGGGTAACTTCGTGGGTCATAAACACAAGGTAACTTCATAGGTCATAGACACAGGGTAACTTCGTAGGTTATAGACACAGGGTAACTTCGTGAGTCGTAGACACAGGGTAACTTCGTGGGTCATTGACACAGGGTATCTTCGTATGTCATAGACACAGGGTAACTTCGTAGGTCATAGACACAGGGTAACTTCGTAGGTCATAGACACAGGGTAACTTCGTAGGTCATAGACACAGGGTAACTTCGTGGGTCGTAGACACTGGGTAACATCGTGGTTCATTGACACAGGGTAACGTCGTGGGCCGTAGACGCAGGGTAACTTCGTGGGTCATAGACACAGAGTAACTTCGTGGGTCATAGACACATGGTAAGTTCGTGAGTCATCGACACAGGGTAACTTCGTGAGTCATTGACACAGGGTAACTTCGTGGGCCGTAGACGCAAGGTAACTTCGTGGGCCGTAGACACAGGGTAACTTCGCGGGCCGTAGGCACAGGGTAATATCGTGGGTCATAGACACAGGGTATCTTCGTGGGTCGTAGACAAGGATAACTTCGTGGGTCGTAGACACAGGGTAACACCGTGGGTAATAGACACTGGGTAACTTCGTGGGTCGTAGACACAGGGTAATTTCGTGGGTCATAGACGCATGGTAACTTCGTAGGTCGTAGACACGGGGTAACTTCGTGGGTCGTAGACACTGGGTAACATCATGGGTCATAGACACTGGGTAACTTAGTGGGCCGTAGATACAGGGTAACGTCGTGGGCCATAGGCACTGGGTAACTTAGTGGGCCGTAGACATAGGGTAACTTAGTGGGCCATAGACGCAGGGTAACTTAGTGGGCCATAGACGCAGGGTAACTTCGAGGGCCGTAGACACAGGGTAACTTCTTGGGTCGTAGACACAGGGTAACTTCGTGGGTCACAGACACTGTGTAACTTCGAGGGCCGTAGACACAGGGTAACTTCTTGAGCCATAGACACAGGGTAACTTCGTGGGTCGCAGACACAGGGTAACTTCATGGACCGTAGACAAAGGGTAACTTCAAGGGACGTAGACACAGGTAACTTCGTAGGTCATAGACACAGGGTAACTTCGTGGGTCGTAGACACAGGGTAACTTCGTGGATCATTGACACAGGGTAACTTCGCGGGTCATAGGCACAGGGTAACTTCGTAGGTCATAGACACAGGGTAACTTCGTGGGTCGTAGACACAGGGTAACTTCGTGAGTCATAGACACATGGTAACTACGTGAGTCATAGACACATGGTAACTTCGTGAGTCATAGACACAGGGTAACTTCGTGAGTCATAGACACAAGGTAACTTCGTGAGTCATAGACACAGGGTAACTTCGTGAGTCATAGACACGGGGTAACTTCGTGAGTCATAGACACAGGGTAACTTCGTGAGTCATAGACACAGGGTAACTTCATGAGCGGTTGACTCCTGATGACGTCGTGGTTGTACTGTTTCAGACGCGGTGACGTTGAGCAACCGGAAGTCTGTTTATGCTGAAGCGCAGTGTACATCAAACACCGGAAGTCCTATTGGTGACAACTTGCCGGATTTGCTGTGTCGGTATGGGTATGACAGTATTCTATTATGTTTGTGTGCATGCATTCTCAGTTTTATTATGCTAATACTGACTAATCATAATTATTGTCACAAAGTTAAAAGGCAACATGCTGGAAATAGACGATTTAAAGGAGATTGCTGGCGGAACTATTCGTTAGTTAAGAATAAATGGTGGTTTGCATTTTTTCGGTAACAGGTTTCAAGAAGCAATAAAAGCCGACAGATTATTTGCTGAAGACGTCAGGCTGTCGTACAGCTGATTAGCGTAATAAGGATGTCGTCACAAAATGATCACACTGGTTTGCAATAGGCTTTTGTAATGCCGACATAATCTCAAACAGGTCATCATGTTTCGCTACGACTTTCGGAATGCCACCCTCTTGCTGAAGAGAAAAATACTTTTCAATACTGCGGTATTGGAATTCCTATGCGTCTTGCAAAAGCGTCACAATGCTGAAGCGTTTTGGTTGGCTAACCAGCGATCAGAATGGCAATAGAGTCGTATTACTGCGGAATTGATTCTTGGAAGACAGCAGACTACGACTTGGGACAAGAAAGGCACGTGACGTCGCCATTATTCCGAGGCGGTGAGAGACGCACAGACGGACATGTAATTTCGATCATCAGTGAACGTAAAAGTCGAACTTTTGCCGACATAGGTACTCACGATGGCGCGCTAAAGTCTACTTCCGTTGATGATATGTTTATTCATGTGTTAATGTCAATTTCTTCCTGGTTCTCTTTCTAGATTCCTCCAGCAGTGGCGACATGACCTACCTGGAGGTAGCGATACCCCTGCCTCCGAGCAGATAATACGGTCTCTCCCTGCTGTACCCCAGCATTTTCTTTTATTCTTTATAATTTTATTTACCGTCACATTCGCTGTGTATCTCTTGTAACGCCATGATGGGTATCAGCTGTTTTCACCTGACTTCGTGTATCACCAAGATAAACCATAGCAGAAACCTCCTCATTCTCTCGTCATGTTCACAAGGTTAGGTCCACGCAAGCATCACATTCACTGGGCTAAGGTCACTCACTTGCGATACTGTGTCATCGACATTCACGTGTGATACTGGCTTATGGTAATTCATTTGTGATAATGGGTTATGGTCAGTCACTTGTAATACTGAGTTATGTTCACTCACTTGTGGTAGTGGGTTATGGTCACTCATCTGTGATTGTGGGTTATGGTCACTCACCTGTGATTGTGGGATATGGTCACTCACCTGTGATTGTGGGTTATGGTCACTCACCTGTGATTGTGGGTTATGGTCACTCACAGTATTCAACCTTGTATGCCCTGACCAGACGTACAGGTATCATTTCGGGTTTTTGGAAACTTTAAACACACTACAGGGCTTCCCATTGGAAGTCTCCTCCCGATTGTGGAGAAAGGGATACTCCCGTAGTTCCCAATCCTCTCTCAGCAGTCGAACAGTGTCCAGATTGATACTCGTGATACTCGGTCATTGTCACTCACTTG
>OZ024860.1:43806160-43808660 GCA_964017155.1 Oasisia sp. SBJ-2009
CCATACCCAATAAGACACGACACAGTGTTATAGTATTACAACACGTTTGCAAAATGAAGCGCCAACGAATCATCTTGTTCAAGATTCATGGTTGGCTAGACTTATATATATGTATATATGTATATATATATATATATATATATATATATATATAGCTGCATTATGATATGTATATATATATATATATATATATATATATATATATATATATATATATATATAGCTGCATTATGATATGTATATATATATATATATATATATATATATATATATATATACTACAGCTGTATATATGTTACATATATATATATATATATATATATATATATATATATATATATATATATATATATATATATAATACAGCTGTATATATATATATATAATACAGCTGTATATATATATATATATATATATATATATATATATATATATATATCCTCACGGAGGCCAACACAACCAGTATTGAGGCAATGGTAATGCAAAACCAACTCCGCAGGACTGGCCACAGGGCTAAAATATCGGACAATCGTACTGTTTGCATTAACACATGGTCAACTCACCCCTGACGACAAGGATGCCAAGACAATAACAACAACAACAACAATGCAGTTTTACTCTAGTCTAATAAGTGGGCAATTATTACTATTACTCACGCATGACGACATTTGTTGCGAAAGGCTAGGAGTGGGAAGGAAAGTCTTGCACATTCATCCTGATGCCCTCTGTACTTTGTGGCTTTATAAACCAGGCAGTCAGTTATTGGTCCTCCGTTCCCCACCTTCCTCATTTCCGGAATTGGGGGAAGTGGCTTCCTGGCCCCCCTGGCGACGCAACTGGGAATATAGGCTGTGGTAGCCTCGGTTACCCAGGCTCCGTGAGGCGGCCTTACCCTAGATTAGGGTAGAGACGCTGATTGGCTCTCAGGCCAACTATGAAATAAAGACTAAAATAACGATACACTTTTACAAGATAATGATATCATATGAAAAGTATTCAACATTGAACTTATATTAACACAAAAGTAAATTCAAATTCAAATTTACAGTTGTTTATAAAATAAGAATTACGGCAGGATTAACCAGTATTCGTGAGGTGGCAGCATTATCTAGTCCCACACGGATAGCATGCACATTAAATAAGGATACCTTTTTATCAAATATTGCTGTATTATAAAAACAATTCTAAATTAAACTTATATTAACACAAAATAAATAGACAGATCAATATTCAGTTGTTTATAAAAAATGAAATTACGGCTGGATTAACCAGTGTCCGCGAGATAGCAGCATTATACAGATCATGCGGATAAACAAACAAAACCGACTAAGTAAACAAAATGTCTTCTCGGCGTAGTTCCGCAGCCGACCGACAGTCGGTTAAGCGAGACTAAAGCTGTAAATGACTACGAGAACCGATACTTCGGCGAGGCGGGGACCGATATGTGAACCGAATTCAGGGCGCTTGCTGACACTCTATTATTAAAATGCTCACATATTTAATCAATATTAACGAACTCAAATGTTGACTAACTCCTCGAGTTTACCACTATCAAATGTATGCAATTGGGCCAAGTTATGGTTACGATGTCGTTCTGACGACAGGTACAAGTTGTACTTGAGCGAGTCGTTGGACGGTCAGTACAGTCACGTGGCGGACGCGAGCGGGAGGGCGGAGGATCACTGTGAGTTTGTCGGCGGGTCGGAGCGGACCGCCCGTACGGCCAGCTACCCCTACAAGGCGCCCAAGACTGAGGGTGAGTCGACGACAACCTGGAGACACGGTTACATACTTACGCACGCACGAACGGACACGCTCATATACATACAACACATAAACACACGCCACGCCCCCCCCCCCACATACACACGCACGCACGCACGCACCATACACGCATACACACGCACACACACACACATAAACACACACACACGCACGCACGCACGCACGCACACACACACACACATACATAAACACACACACACACACACACACACAGACACACACACATAAACACACACACACACACAGATACATACACATACACACAGACACATACACACATACACATACACACACACACACACACACACACACACACACACACACACACACACACACACACACACACACACACACACATACACATACACATACACATACACATACACATACACATACACATACACATACACATACACATACACATACACATACACATACACATACACATACACATACACATACACATACACATACATACACACATGCACACACTCGCGCACACACACACACACACACACACACACACACACACACACACACACACACACACACACACGCACGCACGCACACACACGCACGCACACACACGCACGCACACACCCATATACATACATACACACACGCGCTCGCACACACACACACACACACACACACACACACACACACACACACACGCACATACGCACGCACGCACACACGCACGCACGCACCCACA
>OZ024860.1:43813660-43823660 GCA_964017155.1 Oasisia sp. SBJ-2009
AGTTACATTAGCAAAGAAGCAGTGTAGATTAGATAAACATTTTCATTTTCACAAATAACATTAAACAAATGGAACAGATTATCAGCTGATTGTATAGGTGCTAGTAGTGTGAATTTATAAAAAAAATAGACATATAGACGGACGGGGTATACTTAGATAGATAGGTTGGACTCTCGATAAGCCAAAGGGCTTCCTAGTCCACCTGCCATCTAGAGTTGAGTCTCTTGGTGTCAATCTTGTTACATTTTTACTAAACGAGAACCACGTGGAATTTGCCTCAGTAGATTGCACTTCCTAATTACCGGTCTTTTTACGCCGCGGGAGTCGCACTACAGACACTTAGGTCCCCTAGCGTCTATACAGAGCATCAGTGTCAGTCGCTATAGTCTTCGTGTGCCACTTCTACCGGTCTCCTCGCAGCTGTTCCTGAACCAAACATTGAGTTGCAGAAAGAAAACATAGCTGAGAAAAGGTACTAAAATTACCTTTATTGAAAAATTTCTTCCTATTAAATTGAACAAAATGTGGTCGGCCTCCGGTCACGTGATACCATGTGGCCACCACACGCTGCATGTTACATGCAGTGTTTGGGATGTAGAAACAACTATTTTAACACAGAGCTGCTCCTATTCGTTATAATGGAATCCCCCGAAAGTGTGTACCCGCCTGCAAATTGGGGCGGGTGCTAGCGCTGTTCTCACGGGTGAAGCGTCACGATTGGCAAAGTCAATAAACTAGTTCACCTCGAGTAATTCAAGCACTTCTCGTAGGGATTTACTGGGATAGTTTGCAAAGCAAACAGCCCTGTCTTGCGACGATGACCCGTGTATCCGTCGATGGTCCGTGTGTCCGTCGATGGTCCGTGTATCCGTCGATGGTCCGTGTGTCCGTCGATGATCGGTGTACCCGTCGATGGTCCGTGTATCCGTCGATGGTCCGTGTGTCCGTCGATGGACCGTGTGTCCGTCGATGGTCTGTGTATCCGTCGATGGTCGGTGTATCCGTCGATGGTCCGTGAGTCCGTCGATGGTCCGTGTGTCCGTCGATGGTCCGTGTGTCCATCGATGGTCCGTGTATCCGTCGATGGTCCGTGTGTCCGTCGATGGTCCATGTGTCCGTCGATGGTCCGTGTGTCCGTCAATGGTCCGTGTGTCCGTCGATGGTCCGTGTATTCGTCGATGGTCCGTGTATCTGTCGATGGTCCGTATATCCGTCGATGGTCGGTGTATCCGTTGATGGTTCGTATATCCGTCGATGGTCCGTGTATCCGTCGATGGTCCGTGAATCAGTCAATGGTCCGTATATCCGTCGATGGTCCGTCCGACTGCCAGGCCGTCTACGCTATCACGAATACGAACTATCGATGGTTATAAATGCATTTTCTGTCCGACCACCGACCTGTCACGTGTCAACAAAATGGTCCCATCAGGACACGGACATGTTTTACAAGTTGCAATCATTGCAGACTGCGGCCGGACGGCGGACGAAGCGCCTAGTCGAGCCACGCGGCGACGGGGCAGGATAGTTGGTGGTACCACCGCGTCCCGCTGGGCGGCGCCATGGCAGGTCGCCATCAACTATCGACACCCTCCAGCCGGCTACGTCGCCCTCGTGTGTGGAGGCGTCCTCATCGAACACAGGTCAGTCACTCAGTCACTCCATCAGTCACTCCATCAGTCACTCCATCAGTCACTCCATCAGTCACTCCATCAGTCACTCCATCGGTCACTCCGTCAGTCACTCCACCAGTCACTCCATCAGTCAAATATTCACTCCATAAGTCATTCCATCAGTCAAATAGTCACTCAATCAGTCACTCCATCAGCCACTCAGTCACTCCATCAGTCACTCCATCAGTCACTCCATCAGTCACTCCATCAGTCAAATAGTCACTCCGTCAGTCACTCCATCAGTCACTCCATCAGTCACATTATCAGTCACTCCACCAGTCACTCCATCAGTAACTCCATCAGTCACTCTATCAATCACTCCATCAGTCACTTAGTCACTCCGTCAGTCACGCCATCAGTCACGCCATCAGTCATTCCATCAGTCACGCCATCAGTCACTCCATCAGTCACGCCATCAGTCACTCAGTCACTCCATCAGTCACTGCATCAGCCACTCCATCTGTCACTCCATCAGTCACTCCATCAATCACGCCATCAGTCACTCCATCAGTCACGCCATCAGACACTCCATCAGTCACTCCATCAGTCACTCCATCAGTCACTCCATCAGTCACTCCATCAGTCACTCCACCAGTCACTCCGTCAGTCACTCAATCAGTCAGTCACTCCATCAGCCATTAATCACTCCGTCAGTCACTCCATCAGTCACTCCATCAGTCACTCCATCTGCCACTCCATCATTCACTCCGTTAGTCAGTCAGTTACTCAGTCGGTCAGTCAACAGTGGCTCAGTGGCTCCGTGGCTCACTCACTCAGTCACTCATGAATTACTCGTTTACTCAGTCATTCAGCCATTCTGTCACTCACGCAATCACGCACTCACGCATTCACTCACTCACTCACTCACTCACTCACTCACTCACTCACTCACTCACTCACTCACCCACCCACCCACCCACCCACCCACCCATTCACTCACTCACTCACTCACTCGTTCACTCACTCGTTCACTCACTCGTTCACTCACTCGTTCACTCACTCGTTCACTCACTCGTTCACTCACTCGTTCACTCACTCGTTCACTCACTCACTCACTCACTCACTCACGCACTCAGTCACTCACTCACTCACTCACTCACTCAATCACTCAATCAATCAATCAATCAATCAATCAATCAATCAATCAATCAATCAATCAATCAATCAATCAATCAATCAATCAATCAATCAATCAATCAATCAATCAATCAATCAATCAATCAATCAATCAATCAATCAATCAACCAATCAATCAATCAATCAATTACTCACTAACTTAGACATGCAGCTACTTGGTCACTCACTGACTCACTGACTCACTCGTTCACTGACTCACTCATGACTCACTGACTGACTGACTGACTGACTGACTGACTGACTGACTGACTGACTCACTCACTCACTCACTCAATCAATCAATCAATCAACCAATCAATCAATCAATCAATCAATTAATCAAACAGTTACTCACTCACTTAGTCATGCAGCTACTTGGTCACTCACTCACTCACTGACTCGCTCACTCACTGACTCACTCACTCACTGATTCGCTTACTCGCTCGCTCGCTCGCTCGCTTGCTCGCTCACTCACTCACTCACTCACTCACTCGTTCACTTACTCACTCACTCACTCACTCATTCGTTCACTCACTCACTCACTCACTCGATCGATCGATCGATCGATCGATCGATCAATCAATCATTCAATCAATCAATCAATCATTCATTCATTCATTCAATCAATCAATCAATCAATAAATCACTCACTCACTCACTCACTCAGTCACTCACTCACTCACTCACTCACTCAATCAATCAAACAATCAATCAATCAATCAATCAATCACCCACTCCCACCCTCTATCCCCCTGCCACGTCATGTGTTTGTCGTGTCGTTCAACATATGTCCTCGTGTCCGTCTACCCAGGTGGGTCGTCACGACTGCTCACTGCTTCTCGGAGCTTGTGTCACTTCTTCGCCCGGACCAGCCGGAGGCAGCCATCGTCGACCTGGGCGAGAGAGACCTCACCGTCACGGAGACGCATCAGGTGACGACATCGACAGTCGCGTCTCTCCACACACAACTCCAAAAATACAACAACTACAATCACACCCACATAATGAGCTAGTTCGAGGCAGAAAGACTAGATCGTCGTTTCCTTGTTCGTAGGGCTTTAAAGGGGAAGTGAAACACAGCTGTAACATTCCATATACCTAAATGTACACTATATAAGTATACATTAATGGTGGCAGAAGCACATTCACTTATCAGACAAACTGGAAAAAAAATATTTTTCAATGCCTAAATCGTCGTCATAGAACACTGCGTAGCGCCATCTTTATTCCAAGCCGAGTGGTTTGATTACCTCCTATCTAGCCCATGTAAAATTTTGGTTTTTTCCGGTTTTCTTCATAATTAGACATTTCTACGCAAAAACAAAAATATGGTGCCTTATTGTACACGATAGGTGTCCTATGTATCCACAAATAATATTTATTTGCATTCGAAATAAAAAGGTGAAATTAAATACCGACGATTTTGAACCAATGAAACATTTTCATTTTTACGCTCTCTGTGTTGACAGCCTTCAAGGGGCGGGGCTTACGACCGGAAGGTCTATCGGGACTATTTCTTATTTTGTTTACACAGATATCGGAAGTGTTTTGCGTTAGACTTAGCCTTAGAAGAGTCAAGAGGCGCTAGTTGTTAGTGGTTTTGGATAAATCACAATAGAAAATGGATCCGACAGAGGAATAATTTGTAGCACAAGTGAGAGAAGCATCTGTTGCACAAGTGACACACGTAAAGCCATTTTTGCTTCACCCAGCGTGCGAGCCGAGGTGTGAGATGGCGAGAGAAGATCGCCATGTGATGTGGCATGTTTATGGTCATCTTTGATTTTGGGATCAACGTGCTATAAAACAATGTGAATGTTGCATGGTGTTTGTGTGGATACTGCGTCCCGATGTCGACGCACATCGTTGTATGTTGTCTGGAGATAGCTGACGACCGAGCCAGACCGACTGACAGATGCCTGCATGAACCATGACTGACCACGATCGAGTGGCACGACAGCTGTCAGTGACAATGTTGGGAGTATCGGTCTGTTGTCTAAGTGCGATTTGCGTGCAGACTCGTTCGTTCGACCAATAGCTACCCTCGGGGTAGTAGGTAAGTAATACGTAGTTCAACAGGTATCGAAAAGTAATTTAGCACTTCAAACCTAAACAAAACAATTATACTTGTATGGCCACACAATGTCAATGACATATGTATAATTTAAATAATAAAGTCATTCTATCTTCGAATTCGTAACGTAAATCTATTACAAACTTACTTTTTATTTCTGACAAGATGTTATATGATGTGTGCATCCTTTTAATATAATTAATTAATTTAAAATGCTAATACAATTTGTTTAATTTATGTAAATAATGTTATTTACATATGCATGCTGCCATGCAATTTATAATAGTCTGAATAATAAATATATGTGTAATAAGGACATTGTGCAATTCACATGGGAATATTGAAGTGGAGTTTTAATGTATTGTGTACTATGTATTGTATATGTGCGTGTGTGTATGTTATCAAGACCACATCATGACAATGAATCATAAATTCATGTGTTTGCAAAATGCTGTAACAATTTTACATACAAATCATTTGTTTGTAAAATACTGTGATAATTTTATTATTAAAGTATTTCACAAACAAATCAACCAATGCGCTGACTTTGTGATGTGATATTGATAAATTACTCAGTTTTGCCAATTACTAATACATCGTGTAATTATAAGATAATGATTGTTTACTATAAATCAAATGTCAGAATGTATCGGTTAGCTGCATATCATCACTGCACATGTTCAATGGGATGCTTCCATGCAGGCAGCAGGCATGTTATAACAACCAGGGTGTTTTGCAGGTGCAGAAAAGAGAAATACATTTTTTCTCATTAGTGGCAGAACTGCTTCAGTCATCATCAGTGATATTGCTGTCATCCGCTAACACATATTCTGCATAACTCTTTTCAGTGTTTTCCATCTGTCTGTTCCAGACAGAATGATCTGAAGATGGCGACAGTGAGACTGGGACATCCAAGGTGTCATCCACATTGACATGACTGCCATGGTCAGTCGAAGAAGGCATGCAGGACTGCGACGACAACTTCGCATACCCATGGTCATGATGAATATTCAATGGAACAACAATATTATCTGTAATAATTGCTGCATCGATAAAGTATCACATTGGCGACATGATCACTGGCTCTGTTTGAGTTTGACACTACGAGTTAATGGCGTTGCAATGTGACACCCGTACTGCCATGAGGGACAATATCATCTGGTGCACTGGATCCTTTGAAAGTTGTGTTCAGTATTTGTGAATCCTTCATCTGAAAGAATGATACATATGTATGAGAGTATGTATCTTCTGTGATATACATATAAATAACAATGTTTTGACATCTTTTGTTTTCTCATTGCAGTACCTATACATCATAAAAATTAAAACTGATTAAATCAACTTATAATTAGCATTTCGGAAAGTGTTCAGGATCTAATTTTGTGTAGATGCATAGATCTGTGGATATTGTAACTATGCATGAGAAATCTAAATTTGATTGAATTATTTTGCAGGCCCCATATGGTCCTCCATGGTCCCCCAGACTATTTTTCCACAATTGTTAAACAAATCTACTTTTGCATGGTTGTTGCATGTGGTGGTGCTGATATACACAAAAAATCTGTATTTTATTACATCATTCTATGGGCCTCAAAACACAAAGTAATGCTGGTGATTTGGTTTTTGAGAAGGTCCCTTGAAATGACCCCCAGATCAGTTTGATGTATTAGGTATCTGCTTTCTGGCTTGTCTGCTGCTGCTAGCCAAGTTCATTGGTCAGCTCTTGTCTCAATGAAACTAGTAGACAGTGGGCTGAGCAAGGTGTTGTGTTTCAATCAGGGAACATTCATGCAATAAATAGAACATTACCTTTTCAATGGTGCATTCTGTGTAGATTCCATTATATTATGACTAACCTTCCTGGCATATTTTAATATGTGTGTATCCCGAGTCATTCAGACATCATTACAAACAAGCAAACCCACTCCTACATAAGCAACACATAAATTACATGGTAAGCCAATTATACAAGCCTACTTGCACATATAAGAAAATAAAATGTTTAAGTTAGTTACGTGCAATCAGTGTCCTCCTTGGTCCAATCAGAGACAACTACTTGGCCATAGTCAAAGTCATACTTGTATTTTCAAAAAGTACAAATGTCAATTTAAGACTAAATTTGTTTACATTGGGTTTTATACGTAAGTTTCATTTGTGGGTGGGGTTTTGTCCAACTGAGTCTTTTTCGAGATATGTAAGTTTTTTTTATTGCAATGTATAAGGTTTTCTAAATAGACTTCTTAGCCATTTTCCTAATAATTAATTTTGGGAAGTGATTATGGACACCTTACAGTTATCAAACAGTAACTGCACAAACTGCAACTAACTGAACAATGCTGATGTCTGCGGTACTATTGAAAGCAAAATACATGCCTTATCAAAATATAATTTTCGTACTTTATATTCTTATTTTAGTCTTATTTTGTTATACGCAATAATACTATTCATTTCAGATTCAATATACTAGTCGTGTTAGTCGATAATCATTCTACAACAGCCATGAACCCCAAACATTTTGAAGTTTTATTTAAACACTCAATTTAAAGCTGACCTCTGTTGCACTGGTTTGTCTTTTCATCATGCTCTAGCACATGACTGTGAACTGGTAAGAAATGCAAGTGCACTAGAGAGATAGTGGGGCTTTGTCCAGGCAGTGATGTTTGTATTGGGTATGGGTAGTCTTTTCACTCTTGCTGGGAAACACAGGACACTGGTAAGATTGTGATCTTATTGCCTAATTTGCACTAGGCTATTAATGGCAATTAGTAACAGCAGTCCTCTGTTGTACTTTGATCATGATGTTTGCAACCCTTTCCAGTAACAATGGAGGCTATGGGCTAATGTAAGGTTCCAAATGTTTTTTCACCCATGTAACTATTAATTTTAGTCATGGGATCAGTGATCTTACTACCTGCTGTCAGGAGACTATTCAGATCCCCACCTAAAAAATGTGTGCTTGTTTATCACTTGGAAAGCAAAACTGCAGATTCTTAAAGGTGAGATCCACATTTGGGTGCATAATGTTTTGGGCGATAAACAAAACTGTTGTCTTAGATTATTTAGAAATGTATTAATCTGTCAGTGTTTAAATATCGGATACTACCCCTGGAGGGTAGTGACTTATTATGTATGTCAAAACAGTTGCTTAAAAAAAATTGAAATAAGTTCCATGTGTTTTGTGTATTTTGACCACAGTCATGCATTCTACAGCAATAACAGAATGTGCATACATGAAATTATAAAATATTCTACGGATATTTTATGAATTAAAATATTAAATGTGTTCCCAGGTAATATTGCCAACTGACTTGGGTTATGATGGGTAGTGTCATTGGATAGACACATTAACATACTTAATAGTGACACTATGTTAAGTGTGATTGATTCTGTAGCATGTTTTATTGTTGTTATACTAATTATTTTATAGAAAGTTGTGCGATGCACACATGTACATATGTTACCAGAAACAAATACAATGATACCATAATCATAATGATAATAATATTTTACTGACCTGCATGGCTGCCGCTCACCATTTCCTACTTGTCGTTCTGGTATCTTGCTTTGATGATATAATGCATATAAACAGTACATCCTCAGCTTGCATAATGTCAAAAACAGTGTCCTCGTGTAATGGCCAAGATTAAATTGTACGCAAACTAGTGATCAACAGACAGTATTCATAAGTCAACAGCTATGTCTGCAATTCTTTGCTGTGATGTTAAAAGCTTGAGGATTTTTTTTCACTCTACATTTTTCCAGTTCACTCAGCTGTATAAATGAGTACCTGCATGGCTATAGACAGTGGTGGATATGTGTATGAGTAGCTTTTGCGAATTAATTGTAGCATATTGCTGGATGCTTCCCAGAGAAGTTGAGATGGTATATGATTGAACAGGTCTGTCAGGGAAATAAAGTGTAAAGCGCTTTCAGCAATCCTGAGGATTGGTTACTACGCTCTTTAAGATCTTACCTTTATAAATCAGCAATTAATAAAAAAAAATTCTTTAGTGATTTTAATCAGTTGATTTATGGGGTCAAATATTTTTTATACACACTAGTGTTTTATTGAATGCAGTTAACAGTCTAATTTAAATAATAACATAAATTAGTATTTTGCTGTTTCTGTTAATTCATTATAAATAATGCCTGTTATATATCTGTGTCTGTGATTCGTGACTGTTCAACAGTTGTTGACTAATTAGCGAGTCACCCTAATTTAAGTAATTAGCATATGACGACGCTAACAAACACGTCATACGCCTGATACGGTCGTAGCTGGCATTTCTTTTTATGTCACTATCTTGAAGAAAATTATTCCACCACTGTCTATGTCAAAAACATTTTTTTACTTGTACCTAGAAACTCGAGCTGGTTCTAGCAACCAACGCACCGCTAGATCTGGCGATCTGTTGACCTAAACAAATTCAGTGGATTTTAAACATTTTTATTTCAAATTAAATACTTGTATCTACACATAGATTTATTTTATTACATTCACATTTCTTACTACATTTAAACTTTTCTTAGGTCACATTCGTGTATTATGCAGACAGTGAAATACAACTGTGGGATTAAATTGTAGTCGTAACGATACATGACGGAACTCGTGAGTGCCGAGTCGCCGGCTTGTCACTTCCTACGCGCCGAATCACATTCCAAATAAGGAAATCATGTCCGGTTTTCCTGTCGAGTTCGACGAACTTTACTTCGTCGCTGCGTACTTATATGCAAGCCAATCAATCAAACACGGACCTGTAGCTCTGGTCGAAGCTTATGTTTTGAGGTTCAGCGCCTCGTTGTGCTCGTCACATTCGAAATTAGGCTTACAATCGGCGTTCGAAAGTGACCACCGCCGACTCCGCTGAACTCGCCGCAGGCGGACACGCAAACTTCATCATCTCAAACCTGCTTTTTCTACAGGAATCCTTTGTGGAAGTATGTTAAATAATGCTTACTAACAATTATGATATATCTATTAGGCATACAGTGCATTAATGTGTTTAATTATATTTGGTTTGAGTGCGTTTCGTCCGTTTTTGCGAGAGCTATGCTGCGCCGCCTGTCGACACGTGCTTCCGGTGATTGTAAACAAACCCGAGTACAACCAGCAATATGGCCAGGCGGAATGGCGGCGCCC
>OZ024860.1:43828660-43836160 GCA_964017155.1 Oasisia sp. SBJ-2009
GAAAATCATATCACTGATTTATTACCGGCAACTGCGAAGATTATTGTTTTGCTGTTGCATTATGTACTATGTCATATAACCGGCATATTTTTATTAATCGTGTTATTGTGTATTTTGATGCACTGTGTGTATGTATGTTTCATTCAATCAACTGAGATGTTGGAGACTAATTAATAAACTAAAACGGTTGACATATTCAGATTCTTAACACAGAAGTAGGTAGGAACACTGCGTAATCTGATTGGTTTAAGACAACTTGCCTGCTAATCTCGCTTAACCGACTGTCGGTCGACTGCGTAACTTTGCCGAGAAGACAGCCTGGTGCTTTGCCGGCATTTGAATGTTATCCGTTTGGGCCAAGTAATGCTGCCATCTCACGGATATTGGTTAATCCTTCCGTAATTCCTATTTGATAAACAACTGCAAATTTTAATTTTTATTTAGTTTTGTATTAATATAAGTTAAATGTTGAATACTGTTCATAGGATATCATTATCTTGTAAAAGTATATCGTTATTTTAATTTTTATTTCATAGTTGGCCTGATATCCTAATCTGGGGTAAGGCCCCCCTGGCGGTTGCAACTGCAGCCCATTAATTCCCCAGGCAGAGTTGAGGGGCTAAAAAGTGCTGCCACCTCACGGAGCCTGGGTAATCGAGGCTACTTGCCTCCTAGGTAACACCCTTCGCTGACGTCACAAATTGGCCAGCGAAGACAAGGGCCAGCGAAGACAAGAGAACCAACTGCCAGTTCATACATTAGCGAATAACGCTATTGTTAAGGCTTTCAATTGTAATTTGATGAATGCATTTGATGTAATTAAAGGTTTCCTTCTTAAAAGAATAATTAAGATTTGCACTAACTGTGCACTTTAAATAAACGTGTCGTCCTGGATTGAGTGAAGTGCAAAAATTGTTTTTATCGCATTTTGTTCTGAAACCTTCCATTTGAGGGGATTTGCATAAGCCACAACTGCACGCGAATTAAAACTGTTACACAGTGTATAAACTAGTACACCTCCTTCGTCATATATCGACATTCTTCATATGTCGATAAAGACTCGATATATGATTACGCTGCGTTACTTTGAATACACTGTGTTTGGTATGTGCGTTTAGAGGTGTAGAATCATACTAGAATGTTTCGTTCGTTGGTTCGTTGGTTCGTTGGTTCGTTGGTTCGTTGGTTCGTTGGTTGGTTGGTTGGTTGGTTGGTTGGTTGGTTCGTTCGTTCGTTCGTTCGTTCGTTCGTTCGTTCGTTCGATCGTTCGTTCGTTCGTTCGTTCGTTCGTTCGTTCGTTCGTTCGTTCGTTCGTTCGTTCGTTCGTTCGTTCGTTCGTTCGTTCGTTCGTTCGTTCGTTCGTTCGTTCGTTCGTTCGTTCGTTCGTTCGTTCGTTCGTTCGTTCGTTCGTTCGTTCGTTCGTTCGTTCGTTCGTTCGTTCGTTCGTTCGTTCGTTCGTTCGTTCGTTCGTTCGGTCTTCATTCCTTCCTTCTTCCTTCCTTCCTTCCTTCCTTCCTTCCTTCCTTCCTTCCTTCCTTCCTTCCTTCCTTCCGCCCGTCCGTCCGTCCGTCCGTCCGTCCGTCCGTCCGTCCGTCCGTCCGTCCGTCCGTCCGTCCGTCCGTCCGTCCGTCCGTCCGTCCGTCCGTCCGTCCGTCCGTCCGTCCGTCCGTCCGTCCGTCCGTCCGTCCGTCCGTCCGTCCGTCCGTCCGTCCGTCCGTCCGTCCGTCCGTCCGTCCGTCCGTCCGTCCGTCCGTCCGTCCGTCCGTCCGTCCGTCCGTCCGTCCGTCCGTCCGTCCGTCCGTCCGTCCGACCGTCCGTCCGTCCGTCCGTCCGTCCGTCCGTCCGACCGTCCGTCCGTCCGTCCGTCCGTCCGTCCGTCCGTCCGTCCGTCCGTTTTTGAAGATGGCGCCCGAGAAAATCTATGAAATTATGATATCCATAGCTTAAGAACTACGATTTAGAGAACAAAAGTTGATGTCAAAATACACATTTTGTGGAAGTAATTATGTGTTGTATTATTCTTGACTTTTCCATCATTCTAATAGGGGGTCCCATCAAATAGTATTATTACTCTGTATCTTAAGAGAGCTGTTATCCCTCTGTCTTATGATCTACGTATCGTCGAACCTTGAAGCTGATGTGGAAATATAGTTAGTTGGAGGCAACGATTTAAAGATGGTTCTTAGATATTCTGTAAAAAAGAAAGAGTTGTCCAATTCAATCATTGGTTTATTGATTTCAAAATTATGCCCATAGCATATTGAAAACTCCCAATATGTTCATCCACCGAAGGAAATCTGGCTGTCGTGGAGTGTAACTGCAAAGTAGATGGAGTAGAAAGATGGCCCAGAAACTGAGATTCTGAAGGCAACATCACTACTTTATCCCAGGATGCCCCATGCAACCTGTCATGTAGCCACACTTAATGATCATGGACATGCACCAAAATTATAAAGATTTTTTAATGCACAGCTGCAAAACTGAACCAGTACTGAGTTCTGGAGCCGATGTTTCCTTGATTTGCATTGACAACAATCGGCCACCATTCTGGTGCTATTCAGGCTCCACAGATTTGGGGATGATTGGGTCTAAGACTACATCTCGTGATCAAATATATTCGCCTGCACATGTGCTCGCCTTGTGTGTTCCAACCATGCACCATGGGTACGTGGGAGTTTGTTGAATCCTAGTTTATGTCTCAGTAATTTGAAAAGTACCACCATACATTTTTCACATGTGTAATGTAGAGCCATCCAGGACATAATGTTGTGCACAAGAACTCTTCACAGCCCTTGACCACTTCAGTGGAATGTTCTGCTCCTTCTGCAAATCCAGCCAGTGCAGCAAGTACAGTTCGGAAGACGGAAGAAACACTGTGAAGCTGGTACCCAATTGTGGCTCCCAGACAAGAACACGACTATTAATACGTTTCTGCAACTTCCGCAACATGTTGAATCATGCGAATGTTTGCTTCTTTGGGTATGCTCACACCTGTAGACACAGGGCAGTCGGAGTTTGTCTTGACATCATTGTGTGTCACGGCCACTAGGTTCTCGGCAGTTGTCGTGTCTAAGACACTTTGAGCCAGGTATAGAAGTATGATGCACGTTGAATCTTCTATTATGTTGGATAATATTCCCATGGAATTGCCTCTTCACGGTGTTGATTCCTTCAGTGAGGATGCTCTCGTATAACTGTCAAAGGTAACCTTCACTTGGTCATGACCTCGAGCTTATGATTGGATGAGCTTAACATATCATTTGTCATCGTCTTTTGGAAGACAATGTTCAAGCATAAAAGCCAACATGAGCTTCACAATGCTGTGCAATTGCAGTGGATGTTGGATGGGGTGGGGGTGGGGGTGGATGAACATATTGGGAGTTTTCAATACGCTATGGCATAATTTTGTAATCAGTAAACCAATGTTTGAATTGGCCAACTCTGTCGGTTTTACAGAATATCTAAGAGCCATCGTTAAATCGTTGCCTCCAAACATCTATATTTCCACATTAGCGTCAAGACATAGGGATATCAGGGTCTCAAAAGATACATAAATAATACTGTTTGATGGGGCCATCTTTTAGATTGACAGATAAGTCAAAAGTAATATAATTACTTCTAAAAAAAGCTATGGATATAATACTTTTTTGAGATTTTGTCGGTGCCATCTTCAAAAATGGCGGATATTGCAAAATGGCGGATATTCGAAAGTCAATAAAGGTTAACAGTAATACAATCTAAATAATCATGTCTAAAAACCTTACATCTTGACATCAATTTTATGGCTCTAGATTACGTAGTTCTTAAGATATGGGTAAATGAGCCGGACGCCTTCTTTAAAAATGGCGGATATATGAATGTTAATGAAGGTCAAGTGTACGTTGTTTTATATCGCTATCCACCAAGCTATCCAAATTCATCAACATTACTGCTCAATGTGATGTCGTTTTTGAGATATTGTGACATTTGTATTGACGACCGCCATCTTTACAAATGGCAGACGCGAAAGCTGGAAAATTCCCAAATTTGTTTATTTGAAATCCTTGTACCATAGAACCACAGAGTTAGATCATTAATCATTCCCCTATAGACTAGAGTGATAAGCTGGTCCGCTGCACTGAAGCCGCGGTGGACCACTGGCGATAATTCACTAGCACTGCCATAGCACGGCAGAAAATGTCGTACTCACTGGCAGGATATAGAATAGAACTGGGGTAGGGATGTAAATATTGGTCACTGTGGTTCCTCGGCTATGTGAATAATGATCCAGTGGGATGGGTTGTAGCCTCCAGCTTATATAGTCATTAGGGGAAGGGTTGTGAGCTGGAAATGAGTTTAACCTGAGGTCAATATCCCAGATGGTTACTCTGTCTCTGGCCATTTCGGTGGTTGACACTGATGTGAACAACGTTAATCCATTTCGGGACATGCTGGCTACAATAGTCATTGTGAACTAGCAAGTATGGTTATTTCCTGTGTAGCGTACAACTGTACCAACCGACAGAAAACAGGACCCAGAGTCTCTTTCCACAGGTGAGAATCTGAGTTATACAATATATAGCTTAGGTTATAGTCTGCGAACATATTTATGTTTCACTGCCATTAATTTAGGAAATGGATAGTTTTATGACATTACAGTCATATGAAAATTGATCAACAATAATACATGTTGAATGAATTATGTACCAAATCGATTTTTAATAATATTACAGTGCATAGTCGTAGTGTGAGTGACATATTTTATATTAATCTAATAGCCTAATTATAATATGGTACTATTTTATGACTACTAATTTTTGATAATGGGTACTGCCTTCTGCAGATTCCCAGATGAAAAGAAAAGACCTGAATGCCGAGCAAAGTGAAAGGGAAACTGTTGTCATTTTAAGGAAACCTGTTTGTCTAATTTTATTGATTTATTGTTATTATTATTGCCACTATCTTAATATTACTACTTTTCTACCTTTTCTACTAATGTTGTTGTTAGTAATGTTGGCAGCTCTGTTTTGTTGTTGTTTTTCCTATTCTCTGATCCACTTTGCATGGTCTGTTTTTTAAGCTGTAAAATTGTAATTAATTATTTAGGTGTGGGTGTTCTCTCCAATGTCTTTGGAGGACGGACTTTAGTTGGTTGATTTTTAAATGATTTTTTTGGTAAAACACCACAACAATTGTGGATCTGGTAGAACAACAAATTAAATAGTCCTAAGCTGTACTCACCCCTCACACAGCGAGACACTGTATACTAAGTATAACCCTGTTGATTTGTTTCATACTGGCATACCAGAGAGGCAAATGTTTGAACACATTGTACACAATTAAACAACACTGGCTAACTGATGTCTGTAAATAAATAACGTGATAATTATGTAGAAAACTTGGTGCAATCCTGTGTATATACAGGCATTGCAGTTGCCTTTCTGCCGTGCTGTAGCCTGGCTGTCACCAGCCGTGTTGACTTCAAAGTATCATGTGTCAACTGATAGCGACCAAGCTATCTTGTTCTACTGGCGGCGTGTTCTATTTATATCTATGCTTTGAACATAATTATCCACATACCACAATTATTTATCTAGATGAAACAGTTATTAAGGTGCGGCGAAATAAACTGTGGCGGCCATTTTTAAAATGGCCGCTAAATCACTATGGGACCAAAAAATAAAAATGGCAATAACGGTTTTTAAGTTCTATATACTATTTAGATTATTTTAAAACATGTTGCCAAGATTATACCCAAAAACATAACCAGATTGAATTATTTGACATTTACCGACGGACTATGTGCGTGCCTCCCTGGCCTTGGCGCTGTCTCGGGAGCGAGGGCTGTTGAATATTTTTTTTCGCCAGGGTAACTTCAGCTTCCACTGTTGGTTCGCCTCGTGGTATTGCAGTTGAAAACGTTTGGATCACGTACGAATATGTGTATGTCTTAAGGAACTCTGGAAACAGCGATTTGTTCCAAAAACTCGAACACATGCCCAAATTATTGTTGAGCTACTTGAATGAATATTTTACACCTTACGAAGGGAAATAATCTAGACGAAAACCAGCGAGACAACGGAGAGACGAACTAGACCAGTACACACATACATACACACAAACACGCTAGCTCGACTGTGATTATATTTTACCTGCGCACAGTTATCACTTATACAAGTACGCACTAAACGGTATAGTGGGAGTACGGTTAGTTAAAGCGTCGCCATTTCGAATACGCGACATAATATGAATGTGATTTTGATTACCACTGTTACTGGGACACCTTCGTTCTAGGTGCGACTCCGGCTGCCAATTTAAACTGATGCTGCCACGTTCGGGTCTTAGTCGCAGTAATCAAACTACCCAGTCGAATTAGGCCTATTCTTTACTAAACTCTAACATCCCCTGTTGCTGTCAGTTCGTTCAAAATGCGTCAGGATCAATATAATTAATTTAGACGTTCTTCAGACAAAATAACGAAGTAATAAATCAAATAAAGCAGGCAATAATGTTAAAGGAAATATAAACACCTATTGTTTGAATTCATATAATCCTGCTATATATCTCTAGGTCCTCGACAAGGGAAACTTGCAATTTTCAAATCCTTCATAAGATCTAACTTTAACTACTGCCCGTTAATCTGGAATTTTGTGTAGCCAATCAAGCACCAACAAACTTGGAAAAATACAGGAGAGAGTACTTCGCTTTATTTACAGTGATTACACATCCACGCACCACGACCGCTTAAAGACCGCTAACACCGAACACCACGTGAAAAGGATGAAAGAAGTGGCATGTGACGTATTCAAAATCGTAAATAATATTGCTCCAAGTTTTATTCAAAATCGTACCATGCTGGATGGTCCGTCATGCCATTGCTGTGTATGTAGGTGAACAGTTAACATGTCTGTCGGCACACCAATTTAAAGAACAGGTGTATACCGTATTTATCGTATACATGCATGCGTTTCTTTGTATTTTACTACTACCCGTATTGCATTTTATATATTTTAATGCTTTATATTTTGTATGTTTGTTTTACGTTTTTATAAATCGTTGCTTTACACTTGTTTGTCGGACAATAGCTCAGATGAGCTAATGTTATGGAATTCACATGTGAACCGAAGCTTCTTGTATATTGTCCAGTAAAGCTCTGTGACAAATGGCCACGTAGCACACTCATCTGAGCGGAATGGACGTTTTATGACATCAAATGCAAAATAACCCGTGCTAGATATCAAAAGAAAGAGAAACGAATGTGTAAAATTAAGATAAACAGCTCTTATACATGTTCATCATGTGATTTAATTACTGCAATTCATATGAAACACACAAATGTCGCCGTTGATTTCTAGTATACGCTTATATTGTCAACAACTGCCAAGGGAATTGTTTCTTTTTAGAATAAAAACCAATACTCATTAGTTACATAGACCCTCAGGCAGTTCTCATGTTCTTCATCATCCAGGAGAAGTAGTTGGCGACTTTGGTGTAGAAGCCGAACTTGTCCCTGGCGCCACA
>OZ024860.1:43841160-43858660 GCA_964017155.1 Oasisia sp. SBJ-2009
GATTGAGTGATTGAGTGATTGAGTGATTGAGTGATTGAGTGATTGAGTGATTGAGTGATTGAGTGATTGAGTGATTGAGTGATTGAGTGATTGAGTGATTGAGTGATTGAGTGATTGAGTGATTGAGTGATTGAGTGATTGAGTGATTGAGTGATTGAGTGATTGAGTGATTGAGTGATTGAGTGATTGAGTGATTGAGTGATTGAGTGATTGAGTGATTGAGTGATTGAGTGATTGAGTGATTGAGTGATTGAGTGATTGAGTGATTGAGTGATTGAGTGATTGAGTGATTGAGTGATTGAGTGATTGAGTGATTGAGTGATTGAGTGATTGAGTGATTGAGTGATTGAGTGATTGAGTGATTGAGTGATTGAGTGATTGAGTGATTGAGTGATTGAGTGATTGAGTGATTGAGTGATTGAGTGATTGAGTGATTGAGTGATTGAGTGATTGAGTGATTGAGTGATTGAGTGATTGAGTGATTGAGTGATTGAGTGATTGAGTGATTGAGTGATTGAGTGATTGAGTGATTGAGTGATTGAGTGATTGAGTGATTGAGTGATTGAGTGATTGAGTGATTGAGTGATTGAGTGATTGAGTGATTGAGTGATTGAGTGATTGAGTGATTGAGTGATTGAGTGATTGAGTGATTGAGTGATTGAGTGATTGAGTGATTGAGTGATTGAGTGATTGAGTGATTGAGTGATTGAGTGATTGAGTGATTGAGTGATTGAGTGATTGAGTGATTGAGTGATTGAGTGATTGAGTGATTGAGTGATTGAGTGATTGAGTGATTGAGTGATTGAGTGATTGAGTGATTGAGTGATTGAGTGATTGAGTGATTGAGTGATTGAGTGATTGAGTGATTGAGTGATTGAGTGATTGAGTGATTGAGTGATTGAGTGATTGAGTGATTGAGTGATTGAGTGATTGAGTGATTGAGTGATTGAGTGATTGAGTGATTGAGTGATTGAGTGATTGAGTGATTGAGTGATTGAGTGATTGAGTGATTGAGTGATTGAGTGATTGAGTGATTGAGTGATTGAGTGATTGAGTGATTGAGTGATTGAGTGATTGAGTGGTTGAGTGGTTGAGTGGTTGAGTGGTTGAGTGGTTGAGTGGTTGAGTGGTTGAGTGGTTGAGTGGTTGAGTGGTTGAGTGGTTGAGTGGTTGAGTGGTTGAGTGGTTGAGTGGTTGAGTGGTTGAGTGGTTGAGTGGTTGAGTGGTTGAGTGGTTGAGTGGTTGAGTGGTTGAGTGGTTGAGTGGTTGAGTGGTTGAGTGGTTGAGTGGTTGAGTGGTTGAGTGGTTGAGTGGTTGAGTGGTTGAGTGGTTGAGTGGTTGAGTGGTTGAGTGGTTGAGTGGTTGAGTGGTTGAGTGGTTGAGTGGTTGAGTGGTTGAGTGGTTGAGTGGTTGAGTGGTTGAGTGGTTGAGTGGTTGAGTGGTTGAGTGGTTGAGTGGTTGAGTGGTTGAGTGGTTGAGTGGTTGAGTGGTTGAGTGGTTGAGTGGTTGAGTGGTTGAGTGGTTGAGTGGTTGAGTGGTTGAGTGGTTGAGTGGTTGAGTGGTTGAGTGATTGAGTGATTGAGTGATTGAGTGATTGAGTGATTGAGTGATTGAGTGATTGAGTGATTGAGTGATTGAGTGATTGAGTGATTGAGTGATTGAGTGATTGAGTGATTGAGTGATTGAGTGATTGAGTGATTGAGTGATTGAGTGATTGAGTGATTGAGTAAATGAGTGAGTTAGTGGCTGAATGACTGAGTGAGTGAGTAACTGAGTGATTGGTTGATTGGTTGGTTGATTGATGAGTGAGTGAGTGAGTGAGTGAGTGCGTGAGTGAGTGAGTGAGTGAGTGAGTGAGTGAGTGAGTGAGTGAGTGAGCGGGCGGGCGGGTGGGTGGGTGGGTGGGTGAATGAGTCACTGAGTCACTGAGCCACTGTTGCCTAAGCGACTGAGTATCTGACGGGATGACTAACGGAGTGACTGATGGAGTGACTGAGTGGCTGACTGACCTGTGTTCGATGAGAACGCCTCCACACACGAGGTTGCCTGGAGGATGTCGGTAGCGGATGGCGACCTGCCACGGCGCCGCCCAGCGGGACGCGGTAGTACCACCAACCATCCTGATCCGTCGCCGCGAGGGCCGACTAGGAGCTTCTTCCGCCGTCCGGCCGCAGTCTGCAATGATTGCAACTAGTAAAACATGTCCATGTCCTGACGGGGTCATTTGGTTGTCACGTGACAGGTCGATGGTCGGACAGAAAATGCATTGATATCCATCGATAGTTCGTATACGTGAGAGCGTAGACGGACACATGGACCATCGACGGACACACGGACCATCGACGGATACATCGACCATCCTCGCAAGACAGGGCTGTTTGCCGTGCAAAGTATCCCAGTAAATCCCTACGAGAAGTGCTTGATTTACTCGAGTTGAACTAGTTTATTGACTTTGCCAATCGTGTCGCTTCACCCGTAAGAACAGCGCCAGCACCCGCCTTAATTTGAAGGCGGGTACACATTTTCGGGGGATTGCTATATAGCGAGCAGGAACAGCTCTGTGTTAACATATTTGTTTCTAGATCCCCAACACTGCACGCACCCCGAGCAGCGTGTGGCAGTCACAAGGACTGACATGACCGGAGGCCGACCACATTCCTCGTGGGCGATTGTATTGGCTGACGATAAAGAGGAGTTTTGACAGGAGTGTGCCGGGGGAAGAGGAGAGATGGTAGTGACGCAATCAGCCGCAGTGACCCCTGGTGAGCGAGGAGGACACTCCTTTCACCTAAGATAGAACTGTAATTGGTCAACAGAAAAGAAAAGAGGTTCAGCGATACGGTGCGTCAAACTAATATTGCCAGCATGTATTCACTTTAATAGGAAGACTTTTGATCAATAATGATTCTTTTAGTACCTTCTTTGGCTATGTTTTTTCTCGAATCAAAGTTTGATCCAGGAACAGCTCCGAAGGGACCGTGAGGCAAAATTCCACGTGGTTCTCTTTCAATTAAAGTGGTGACTTACTCAGTTTGACGGTTAACTGGACCACCCGGGCATCAGAGCAGGGGCCGCCAAGCTTCGGTCTCACGACGCACGTGTAGATGCCGGAGTCCCCGAGCGTCAGGCGCCGAATCCGGAGGAATCTGTTCACGAGTACCCGGAAACGACCGGAAGTGGTTATCTGACTTCCGTCCCTCCACCACGTGACGCGGTCGACGCTGCATTTAGCGGGCGAACACCGGAACACGTGACTACGGCCAGAGTTGACCACTGCATCGGACGGGACGTGGTCAAAATCTGAGTGCGGAACAACATTGGTTAGTCGAGTGAACTGTGTTCACATAAATGTAGGGGTGTTTAGTGACGCACTGCATCAGTACACGTGTATTCACGCAGACATGTGTGCACAAGCGAATCGCTTTTTGCAATACATTCATACACGCACATACGCTCAATCACACACAATCAATCAATCACTTTATTGTCCTTAAAAAGGATATGCATTGTACAACTCATGATCTACAATATGTGGGATGGTCACAACAAAATGAATTCCAGATGTATCCACTATAAGAACAGTTCAACCGGTTGACAGCAATATGAATCATTTAGCATTCAACATTCTAATGGCCACAGGCACAAAACTCCTGCTATAGCGAGATGTTTTACATTTTATACAACGGTATCTCCTTCGAGACGGAAGTACATGGAAGAACGTAGAGAGCGGGTGATCAGACTCAGTAGCGACAGCACGAGCTTTCTTCAAAATTGCATGGTCAATTGCATGGTCACATGCACACACATACACACACATGTACTCATATACACTCGGATACAGAAAGTGACTGTGTTGCAAGGCAACACGTCACGTGATCAACCCTACCTACATATAGAAACTGCAAGAGTATGGCAATCAACTAGTCAGGGTCCTTGTGTCATCCCGTGAGAATCACTTGCCAAAAGCGATTTTTTAATGTTATCATTAGGGTATCAGTAAAAGGAAAAAGTTTGGTGGCAATTTTACTTTTGGGTTTTAAGGTTTTGATGAGGTCTCAAACATACCCTCCTCATATACCTATAAAATAGCCCGAAACGGATCGGCGAAAAATCACACTTTTAATTTTATCAAATTAACTATTGCAGTAAAAATCTGAAAAATTGTACGAATGTTTAACTACCAAAGACGCATGTCTAACATACATATTTAGGCATTATCAGTAATATTTCTCTCTTTATTGACAATAATGTGACCTTTTTTGCAGCCGCGACTTGTCGGAAACCACATATTGTTACACGATGATAATACACTGAAAAGTGGGTGTTGCGTGCTGGTGAGCTCCACATATGCTTTGCAGCGCTGCATGCCTTTGAAAGTACGTCGAATAAAGTGGTCTCGACAGCATCGCTGTAGAAAAGGGTATTTATTCGCTCACAACACTGCGCCAGATATTTAACAAGATTTAACAAGATTTAACCAGATTGCCACCTAGAGAATCAACTCTAGATGGCAGGTGGACAAGGAAGCCCTTTGGCTTATCGAGAGTCCAACCTATCTAACTAAATGTACCCAGCCCTTCTTAGGTACATGTCAATTTTATTTTTAAACATATTAGCACTACTAGCACCTACACAATTAGCCGATAATCTGTTCCATTCATTTACTGTTCTTTGTGAAAATTAACATTTTCTAATATCTAGTCTACACTGCTTCTTTGCTAATGTAATTCCAT
Source organism: Oasisia sp. SBJ-2009 (assembly GCA_964017155.1). Taxonomy (NCBI): domain Eukaryota; kingdom Metazoa; phylum Annelida; class Polychaeta; order Sabellida; family Siboglinidae; genus Oasisia; species Oasisia sp. SBJ-2009. Next base: position 43,845,894 of record OZ024860.1, read on the forward strand.
GTCCTCTAGTCCTTCTCTCTTCCTTAACAGAGAAAAAAATAGTTCTGTCAATATTTTCATACCCATTCAATATTTTAAAAACTTCTATCTGATCTCCTCTCAATCTCCTGGTTTCTAGTGTTTTTAATCCACATTCTTTTAGACGCATTTCATAACTAATATTCCTGAGTTTTTGTATCATTTTGGTTGCTCTTCTTTGTACTCTTTCTAGTATATCAATATCCTTCTTGCGATATGGCCTCCATGCCTGTATGCAATATTCTAAATGAGGCCTAACTATTGTTTTGTACAGCGGTATTATTAGTTCTTTTTCCTTGTACACTATATTTCGCCTAATTAATCCAAGAATTTGGTTTCCCTTTGCTGCTGCAATTGCACACTGTTCCGATACCTTCATATCAGCACTAATAGTTAACCCTAAGTCCTTTTCCTTTACGGTAGTATTTAGTACAGTATCACCCATTGTATATTGTGCATCTTCATTTCCATGTCCTGTGTGGAGGCACTTACACTTCCCATAATTAAACAGCATTTGCCACTTATCAGACCATTCGTTCAACTTATTTAGATCATCTTGTAAGGAGGGGAAAGGTTTTCAAGCGTGGCGTGAAGTATCACACGGTGAATGCACTAGCCTGCTACAAGCTCAGATACGAACAACTTTCATGTACTAGTCCCAATGGCCCCCTCACAGAACAGTGCCAACAACTACGAGAATGTCTGCACAATCGTGACAGAAGATCTGTTGACGTTTTCGACGATATATGCGAACAGTATTCTAAACGAATAGAGCCTGCCATGACATGCAGCGATGGAAGCGAAGTAGGTACAATCTTTGCGACGTACACACAGCAAGTTGAACATCATCCGGGCATGCAGACAAGGCGACTGGGAAGAGTATTTGGCAGCTCTCGACAAGCAGATCAAATAATTCTTTGCACACGATTTATACAACTACGCACGACTAATGCCATTGCATTTGGCACAGATGAATGAGCTGCAGACTCAGAGTTCAGATACGTGGAAAGCTCTCAAAGAAGGTGACTTCTGCGTCAAGAAGACGGGCACACCATTTAGCAACCTCTTCGTAAACCAGACATTGGAACAGGAAAGGTTGAAGACCTACAGAACATGGATGAAGAAGGCCACCATTGCTGGAGACGAAGTTGTTAAACTGCGTGAGGATCGACAACTACTTGCTCGATTCTTGGTCATCCAACAGTCGCGCCCACAACTAGTTGATAAACTAACGAAGACCATCGGAAAGTATGAGATGGCAGTAACACGGTAATCACTCTTCGCCACAGATGGAACACTCTTGATTCCCACTGATAAGAGTTAGTCTGGAAATCGCAGTATCTGGCGGCAATGATTCCCGAGAAGAAGCAGAAACCGAGATGGACGACCGACCTGTCAGCACTGATCTACAGTTAGACATGGACGATATGATGGAGGGCATGGCAGACGAAACACATCTCAGTGAGATGAACGGAGAATCCAACGAACATGGCTCGATCGACCGAGACAAAACCATCATTATTGATGGCCAAGCTGTCGTGCAGAGTATGACGAAACTCCCAGGAATGGACACAATATGTGACTTGGGTGACGCCTTTGTAAAGCGAATCGACAGAATGACGAGGTAGTATACAGAATGCAGGGTGGTATTCGACAGATATATCACAGGGTCGTTGAAGAATAAAAAAAACGTGAGCCAAGAGAGCCGATTCTACACAGTCAGTCAAGTTCATCATAGAAGGTCAAATGAGCATCCGTTATGTGTCGATGAAGCTGCTACTCTCCCATACTGGCACGAGGAGCCAACTTACTGAATACTTCGGAAAACGGTTGCTGGATAATTTTGCACGGAGCGAAAAAGGGTTTGTTGTTGTTTATGGAACATCAACATTTAGCAACAAAGAAGGCCTTTTTGATCCGGATCTATCGACGCATACTCACGTGGAGGCAGATACTCAAATCCCTCTTCATGTCCTTGATGCCACAACACTGAGCTACTCGATAAGAGACATTTATGTATGGTCCCCAGACACAGATGTCTTCCTGTTGCTCATAGACCTTGTTGCAACTTACACAGTACAAGGTAATGTGAAGTTGTTGACTGCCAGAGGAAAATTCTACCGAACAATTGACGTGAAGGAAAGATGTGTTGTGATTGGATCAGAACAATCTAAAGCACTGATTGGACTACATAACTTCACGGGCGCGGTTTGGGGTGGAAAATTCTTCAACATTTCCAAGAAGACGTGGATTACGAAGTTTCTGGCATTAACACCAACAGACGATATTGTTGGGACATTGCATAGATTTGGTTCTATGGATACTCCAGACGAACCTGCACTCAAGCACATGGAGAAGTTTGTTTGCAATGTGTACTCCAGCAAACGTTCATGCGTCACTGTCGTCGATCTACGATGGGAGCTTTCCAAGACGAAAAACTTCGAAGGAGAAAAGCTCCTACTAACACAGAACACTCTGAAGCCACACATTCAGAGAGTAAACTTCATCTCTAGACGGGACAAATCCTACAAAGAGCCAAGACCAATCCTCCCTCACCCGAAGGACAATGGATGGGAACAGAAAGCTGATGGGAAGCTCGAGCCTGTGAGGTGTCTTGACAAGCCAGCCCCACAAGCAGTGCTGGAGCTTGTCAAGTGTGGCTGTAAATGGTCATGTCGTGGGAAGGCCAATTGCTCTTGTCACAAGAATGGTCTTTCTTGAACAGGGCTGTGCAAATGTGCAGACTGTGGAAACATTCCTGATTACAGGATCGTTCTTGAAGATGACCTATGAAACACATCGCATGAAGCCAACGTACATTGTATCATAACATGCGTGACAGATTATGTGGACATATAGTATCATGATAATTATGTTCAGATAATATACTCACATGGTTCCATGCTCATGATTCTGCTGTTATGATGAATAGGCTTAGTGCTCAAATTAAGATTGTAATGTGGTCATCGTGCATAATAATATCTGACCGCTCAGTTTGTAAATTGTTTGATTTTGCAGAATTATAAACATACTGATAATCATAATAATGTAAATGACACACTGGCTTAAATAACTAATTTATCCAAACAATAATTATTGTAGTTTCTGATGAGCCGCGGTGGCAAAAAAGGTCACATTATTGCCAATAAAGAGAAAAATATTACTGATAATACCTAAGTATGTCTGTTAGACATGCGTATTTGGTAGATAAACATTCCAAGAATTGTTCAGATCTTTTACTGCTCTATTTAAATTGATAAAAATAAAAGTATGATGTTTTGGATTTCCGTTTCAGGCTATTTTATGGGTCTATTTGGTGGGTATGTTTGAGATATCTCCAAAACCTTAAAACACAAAAGTAAAATTGCCACCAGACTTTTTCGTTTTACTGATACCCTGATGATAACATTTAAAAAAATCGCTTTTGGCAAGTGATTCTCACGGGATCCAGTTTTAGGTACACGAGGACCCTGACTAAACGCTCTAGTAGAGTAAATGTGTGAAGAAGAAGGATTTGGATTCATAGATCTGTAGAGATACTTTGTTGGGAAAGAAGATATGTGTATGAGAGATGGCCCACATCTAAGCGGAAAGGGTGCAGCAGTGTTTTCCGATGACCTGCTTCGATCTATGGACAGTGGAACAGGTTGCAACTATTTAAACTAGTTTCGTGAGGGAGGGACACACAAAGAAGCCAAATACTAGAGGCACAGACAAAGACAGCATAAAGAAACCAGCAAATAACAGTCTGGAAAGCTCTACTGAATTGGGTTATAAATGTATTTGTTTATATGCAAGGAGAAAAAACATGAACTAAACATTACGATAGAAGATATTGACCCTCATGTAATAGGTATAACTGAATCTTGGGCCACCCCCGATATATCTGATGCCGAATTATAAATGACAGGATATGTAATGTTTAGGAAAGATAGAATAGGAAGGAGGGGAGATGGAGTTATTATATGGTAAAGAATCCATCCAGGCTTATGAAATAAAATTTAAAAAAGAAGCAGAATGTGAAGACGCTGTCTTGTGTAACATAGTTACTGTATGATTTTGGCAATGGACATATACTGTGGACATCTCTATAGAGAACTGGGAGAGAGGATCAAGAGTTTTATCATTTAATACAAGATAGTTTCCTTTCTCAACATGTGTTAGAATCAACCGTGTTAGACATAATGTTGAGCTCACAGAAGAAATGTGTTGATAATGTCAAGATATTTGAGCCATTGGGGTGTAGCAATCACAACCAGATATATTTTATCATCAAAGTAAAAGGAGAACAGAATCGAAAAAATAAGGTAGACGAAACATTTTCACAAAGGAAGATTTAAGGACACGAGTGAATGTTTGCCAAAGATAGACTGGAATAAAACACTGAAGAATAAGACAGCAACAATATCTTAAAGAGTGGAATTTGTCCCCTTGAAAAAACAGGGGAAACGGTCAAAGAAGAAACACTTATCGAAGGAAGCCATTAGAAATATCAATTGCAAGCAAATTATGTGGAAGACAAATAAACATACTGAAAATGAAGAAGACTATGCCATTTATAAAGAAGCACTTTATCAATCTGCAGCAGAAATTCGAAATTCAAAGAGAAGCAACGAACAAAAATTTGCTTTTAATATAACATATAACAGCAAGAGTTGTTACGCGTATGTTCGAAGTAAACAGAAAGTCAAGGATAAAGTCGATCCTCTAGAAGGTAGTGATGTAATAACATAGGGATTCTTAATGGCAGACAACCTAAATGAGTATTTTAGTTCGGTGTTTACCAGGGAAGATATTAGTGCATTACCAGTACTAGATAATAAGTGAGAAGGGAGAAAGTCTGACTATTTAGGAAAACTATTTGTAACCCCAAATATGGTAGCTATGAATATAAGAGATATGATGTATAATAAATCACATGGAGTGGATGGGATTCCTCCCAAATTACTGTCGGTAATTGTAGAACAAATTAGGATACCGCTTGCGATAGTGTTCAATTTGTCATTAGAGGGGGAATATTTCCGTTAGAATGGAAAGAAGCAAACAGTATACCATTATTTAAAAAAGGTTCGAGAAACAAGTCAGAGAACTATAAACCAGTGAGTTTAACATCGGTGATATGCAAACTATTAGAACGACTAATTAAAGATCACTTGGTTGAATTCCTCGTTAAAATAAACTTAGTCAACCCAATCTCAACATGGGTTTCTAAATGCGAGGTCATGCTTAACAAATATCTTATGTTTTTTGGAAGATGTCACAAAGTGAGTAGATGAGGGATCACCAGTAGATGTTATATACTTAGATTTACAAAAAGCCTTCGACAAAGTGCCACATCAAAGATTACTACTTAAACTAAAGGCCCATGGCATAGGAAATGGTATGATTAACTGGATAGAAAAATGGCTTATTGGTAGAAGACAAAGATTAGTAGTTGATTGGGATGTTACAAACTGAAAATCGGTTTTGAGTGGAGTACCGCAGGGATCAGTATTGGGACCTATTTTGTTCTTAATATACATCAAGGATTCGGATGACGACATAACAAGCAAGGTGTTGAAGTTTGCGGGCGACACAAAAGTGTTTAGAAAAATTAAAAGTGATGGAGATAGACAGCATTTACAAGATGATCTTAACACATTTTCCGAGTAGTCTGAGGAGTGGCAAATGCTGTTTAATTTTGGGAAGTGTAAATGCCTCCACACAGGACATGCGAATGAAAACGCACAATATATAATGGGTGGTACTGTACTAAATACTATCTTAAAGGAACACGACTTAGGGTTAACTATTAGTGCTTATATGAAGGTATTAGAACAGTGTGGAATTGCAGCAGCGAAGTGAAACAAAATTATTGGATTAATGTGATGAAATATAGTGGACAAAGTAAAAGAACTAACAATTCCGCTGTATATAACAATAGTTTCGCCTCATTTGGAATATTGTATACAGGCATGGAAGCCATATCGCAAGAAGGTTAGTGGTATGATAGAAAGAGTACAAAGGAGAACAACCAAAATGATACCAAAACTGGAATATTAGTTATGAAATGCGTCTAAAAGAATATGGTTTAATAACAGTAGAAACCAGACGCTTAAGAGATCATATTGAGGTTTTTGAAATATTAAATGGGTATGAAAATATTGACAAAATATTTTATCTTGGCTAAGGAAAACAGAAGGACTAGAGGGCATGGAGTTACATTAGCAAAGAAGCAGAGTAGACTAGATGTTAAACATATTTTTCACTTTCACAAAAAACAGTAAATGAATGGGACCGATTATCATTTGATTGTGTAGGTTCTAGTAGTGTTAGTATATTTAAAATGAAAAGCGACATATACCTAAGACGGGCGGAGTATACTTAAATAGATAGGTTGGACTCTCGATAAGCCAAAGAGCTTCCTAGTCAACCTGCCATCTAGAGTTACATCTCTAGGTGGCAATCTTGTTAAAACAAATCTAAATCTACCAATGTCACACTGCTGTGCGGCGCGCTGCGGCTCAACGATCACGAAGTCTACCACACGTAAGACGGCGGACGTCTCCAGCATGTCGTCCTCCAAGCTTGCACGGCATGCGTACTTGCCAGCATCGCGTGACGTCACTTCTGCTATGAGGACGACGCTACCGTCGACGTCGATGCCGCGGCTGCGGTCTGTGTGGAGATCGTCATCATTGAAGTACCTACAGCAGACACAGGGGTGACTTATTTTTTGGTTGGCGCGATACCTTTTGTTTCTCTCTACCCTCCTGCTATATAACTCTACCTCCCATCCACTTCACTTCCTCTCTCTCTCTCTCTCTCTCTCTCTCTCTCTCTCTCTCTCTCTCTCCCTCTCTACTTCTCTCCCTCTCCCTCCCATCCCCTTCCCACTCTCTCTCGCTCTATACATATCTCGCTCTCTCCCTCTTTGGTTCTCTCCCTGTTTCACATTTTCACTCTCTCACCCCCCCCCCCTCTCGTCCTCCTTCCATTTCCGTCATCTATCGCCGTCTTTACTTATCTCACTCTCTCCCCCTGTCTTCTTCTCTTCCTCTCTCCCTATTCTGTTGTCCCGCCATCTTTCTCGCTGTCTCTCCCTCTCTCTTCCTCCCTCCCTCTTCCCCTCTCTCTCCATGTCTCGCTCGCTCTCTCCCACGCCTCCTTTCTCCACTCTCTCTCTCCCTCCCGTCCATTCCCCGCTGTTTAGGTCTCTCGCTCCCTCCCTCTCCATTTCGCTGTCTCTATTCCTCACCCCCACTCTTCCTCTTTCCCCTCTCTCCCCACTCTATCTTTCTCTCCCTCTATCCCTTTCTTCATCTCTCCCTCGCTACTTCTCTACCTCTCCCTTCCCTTCCCCTCTCTCTCGCTCTCTCACATTCTTCTTGTTTCCCTCTCTACATCTCTTTCTCACTCTCTCTCACTCTGTTCCTCTCTCCTTGTCTCCCTCTTTCCCTGCCGTCCCCTTCCACCCCCTTCCCATATCTCCCTCTCTTCGTCTATCTCTCACCTTTCTCTCTCTCTCTCTCTCTCTCTCTCTCTCTCTCTCTCTCTCTCTCTCTTTCTGACTCTAACCTTTCCCCTCTCTTCCCCTCCTCTCTCTCTCTCTCTCTCACTCTTTCCCTCTCTTCCTCTCTCTCACTTTCTATATCTCTCTCTCTCTTTCTCTCTCCCTTCCTCCCTCTCCCCTCTCTTTCCATCCATCTCTCCCTCCACCCTCGTTCCCACTATCTCACTCCCGCTTTCTCCCTATCTCCGTCCGTCACACTGCTCTCCCCAACCAATCCTTTTCCACTTTCCCCTCCCCTCTCGTCCCCTACCTCTCTATCCCTCCCTACATCTCGTCGCCGTCTCCCGGCGTCTCTGTCCACCTACCACGCGATGTCTGCCCCAGGCTGGTTGACGGCACATTCGAACGTGACGGGCTCTCCCGTCTCCACGGTCGTGTTCGTTGGCCTGATGGTGAACGCCAGGACACCTCCAACAGCTGAACAACACCACCGCAACTTTATTGTTTATTCAAAGTGTCCAAAGTATTGTTTATTGGTGCTCTTCTCGCGTCGCCACAAATATAATACACCTGTCCTAATAGTTATTTTACTCCTTGATATTGCACGAATCACAGTGGTCGGCTTCAAATGTCTGCCATGCATTGGATTTTGCTGCAAACTATATAAACCTATATATTTTCTGAAAGATATTGAACTTGGCAATCAAACTAGTTCATTCATGATAAGATCTAACAAGAACAATTTTGATAATTGCCTTGAGAATGCCAAAAACAAATTTCAGTGAAACCATAAATCAGTTTTAAAAGCTTACTAGTCCATAAATAATCAATATAATGTCTATTTAACTTCAAACTTGTTATGATGCTGGACATCTAAAGGGAATAATGGGGCCTATTTTTAAAGTTATTATTATTTTTATTTTATTCTCGCACTTTCCAGCAAAGATGTACAAAAAGACATTTATTTTCATAAAATATACATTTTATAATAAAATTATCATTTTTGTGATAAAAGTGACACACTGAGAAAACGACTTGTAAGGTCCATCGGGTTCGACTAGTGCTTTGCAGCACGCGTCAGTCTGAGTTTACTCAGAGAAACAGTTTCTGGTAAACGGCCAGTTCTGCCATTCGAATCACTTTCACTGTCACTCGTAGCTGCAGAGACTGTTGCAGAAGCTGGCAACTTCCCCACATTGGATGTTCCTCTGAACTTCTTAGATTTACTAACTCTAGGCATGACTGATAAACGAAGCAAATTTGGAAATTGAAAACAACATGGATTCCAGATCACGTGTTCAAGATCAGCCAATAGCAGTGGAATTATAGTGCTGCCCTCTGTTGGGTTAATATGCAACACATTCCTTGCTGTCATCCAGTCTTTACAGAATTAAAAAAAGATGCATTATTAGTTAATAAAAAGGTAATTTTAGAAGGAGTTATGCCACTTCCGGTTGTAAAAAATCAGCTAGTATCCTTTTAAGAATGGCATAGCCTTTTGTAAACATTGATATATAAAGAAAACTATGAGATATACACCAACGCTATATTCACATATTTGCATTGATATATCAAAGTATCATATGGTAAAATAAAAATAAAATAAAAACAATCACGTCAAGGAGTATCCTAACCTTAGCTATTAAAGTTATGCATGTAAGTGTAATGTATTCATTCATTATTCAGTAGGCACTTCACTTTGACAAATGTCTTTAAAACGTATTCCTCGAGAACTAACACAGACTATTTATAATGTAAAAATGCATCATGAATTGACCACTGTAAGCTGTTCCAGAACGTGTACACCAGACAGAGTATGTCATTGAATTGATGTGCAGCGACACTGAGACGGCGGTCGCTTTCTGTGATTGATGTGGACAGGGAAAGTAAGATTTGTAAGGAATAAACTGTGTTCTGGTCAAAGGCATAATCATAGTTATATAGGCCAGGTCGGTGTGACGATTGTGTAGGATATTTTATCATCATTAAGTTAACTATTTGTCTCGATCCATAAGCAAAGCAAAACAAAACAAAACAAGACAATAAAATTATAAACAAAATTACACAAAACACAAGTGTAGTCTTTCTGGTATTGGCCAAGTGCACAACCGTAGCCATTTTAAACCACATTTTAGGATTTGTCGTAAATCCAACAGTGTCAATATCAATTCGATGCAGCTCGGGTGGTTGGTACTTTGAACCTACTCTCAGTGTCATATGTCAACGTCTTCTGACAACGCCTCTCTTCGCAACTAGTGCCGTGTTATACGTACCAAGACTAGACGGCTGGTTTCGACTGCCAGAGCCATGTCCAATCGATCCAAACACTTGCAGGGCCACGAGGAAAAACGAAGACAACGAAGATAGCTGCCCGACACAACGAAACGTCGCCATACCGACCTGCTTGTAACCTGATAAGTCGTATCCACGACTGCTTTTGTTCCTCGTAGACTCGCTCGGTACAAAGTACAAACCCCCGGCGACAACGGGATAGATTCGGTTCCTGGTAGCTTTACGCAGGCACGTTTTAATGCCTCTTCCCTACTCGATGTAAGCACTTTACGCCTCCTCTTTTTGGCTTATTTTATTACTCAAGTTCAACTTTTGATTAATTAATTGATTTGGTTAATTGATTGGTTAATTGACCGACGGGCGGGGGCGGGTGCGGGGGCGGGGGCGATGATGAGATTTTTTTTATTAACTCGAGCATTTATCAGTGACGAATTGTAAGATATTTACTTTTTCACTGTCTATTTTATTTTGATTGGCGGAGGAATAGAAACCCTTGCTTTAGTTTACATGTATCTACCTACCATTTTACTCCTACTTCCGGTTCCCAGCATGCGGCAGGACGGGAAGCACTACCTGGTGGGTTTGGTGAGCTGGGGAGAAGGCTGTGGCGCCAGGGACAAGTTCGGGTTCTACACCAAAGTCGCCAACTACTTCTCCTGGATGATGAAGAAAGAACATGAGAACAGCCTGAGGGTCTATGTAGCAAATGAGAAACAACATCGTTGTGAATTGTAGTATAATTAACTTACTTTGGAGTTTAATTGTCGTTGATGAGTACGACGTTTCGACCGGTCATCTACGGGCCTTGTTTACGTGTGTTGACTCAGATTTCGGCCCGAAATCCCGCCGAAATCCACCAATACGTGAACAAGGCCCATAGATGACCGTTCGACCGTTCGAAATGTCGTACTCATCAACGACAATGAAGCTGCAAAGTAAGTAAATTTTACTACAATAAACCATTCGGGCGGGCGGGCGGGCGGGCGGGCGGGCGGGCGGGCGGGCGGGCGGGCGGGCGGTCGGGCGGGCGGGCGGTCGGTCGGTCGGTCGGTCGGTCGGTCGGTCGGTCGGTCGGACGGACGGACGGACGGACGGACGGACGGACGGACGGACGGACGGACGGACGGACGGACGGACGGACGGACGGACGGACGGACGGACGGACGGACGGACGGACGGACGGACGGACGGACGGACGGACGGACGGACGGACGGACGGACGGACGGACGGACGGACGGACGGACGGACGGACGGACGGACGGACGGACGGACGGACGGACGGACGGACGGACGGACGGACGGACGGACGGACGGACGGACGGACGGACGGACGGACGACTGAAAGAATGTATAATGCACTGTTAAATGCAGTTACCAATGTACAACCTTACACCAGACGCCTTCTGCAGACGCCGTCCAACCACAGTGAAAGAATGCTTCAAAAGAAGCTTGAGGAAAACGCTTTCATTGCCGCAGTGGGCAATCTGTCCCATGGACTTTCTGAAACGACACCAGCGAAAAAAACTGGAAACTGACCACACGAAAGGATTGCGGTTCACTGAAGTTTAAACGCCATCGAACGACAAAACCACCAACAAACTAACCCGCCCCTGAATAATTGACTTCCCAACCACATAGCTTCACTTCCCAACTCACACAGCTTCACCCGGACCTGCCCGGTCAACGTCCGCCCGTCATACACAGTTGTGTTTGGCAGAAGGCCGAACTGTGCCCTGGATAAAGTTCAGCTTGTACCACAATGTTATCAAGATTGTGACCAAAAACGATACCCCCAGGCGGAAAATGGAAAAGAAAGACTCGCTGAGGCCCAATTGTTTTATTTACGCATAGTTTGCTCTTATTATATATATATATATATATATATATATATATATATATATGTCTTTTATTTATAGTGTATTCGCAGTGCAAACATTAATGCAATTACTAGAATATATATATATATATATATATATATATATATATATATATATATATATGTCTTTTATAGTGTATTCGCAGTGCAAACATTAATGCAATTACTAGAAAGTTGTCTTTTATTTATAGTGTATTCGCAGTGCAAACATTAATGCAATTACTAGAATATATATATATATATATATATATATATATATATATATATATATATATATATATATATATATGTCTTTTATAGTGTATTCGCAGTGCAAACATTAATGCAATTACTAGAAAGTTGACACAGCCAACAATACAACGAACGAACGAACGAACGAACGAACGAACGGACGGACGGACGGACGGACGGACGGACGGACGGACGGACGGACGGACGGACGGACGGACGGACGGACGGGCGGGCGGGCGGGCGGGCGGGCGGGCGGGCGGGCGGGCGGGCGGACGGACGGACGGACGGACGGACGGACGGACGGACGGACGGACGGACGGACGGACGGACGGACGGACGGACGGACGGACGGACGGACGGACGGACGGACGGACGGACGGACGGACGGACGGACGGACGGACGGACGGACGGACGGACGGACGGACGGACGGACGGACGGACGGACGGACGGACGGACGGACGGACGGACGGACGGACGGACGGACGGACGGACGGACGGACGGACGGACGGACGGACGGACGGACGGACGGACGGACGGACGGACGGACGGACGGACGGACGGACGGACGGACGGACGGACGGACGGACCGACGGACCGACGGACCGACGGACCGACGGACCGACGGACCGACGGACCGACGGACCGACGGACCGACGGACCGACGGACCGACGGACCGACGGACCGACGGACCGACGGACCGACGGACCGACGGACGGACGGACCGACGGACGGACCGACGGACCGACGGACCGACGGACCGACGGACGGACCGACGGACCGACGGACCGACGGACCGACGGACCGACGGACCGACGGACCGACGGACCGACGGACCGACGGACCGACGGACGGA
>OZ024860.1:43868660-43871160 GCA_964017155.1 Oasisia sp. SBJ-2009
GATTGATTGATTGATTGATTGATTGATTGATTCTAGAAGACCTGCAATAGATGTTGTTACATCGGAATATAATATTACCGAATAGTGCAAACCATTTAATATGAAACTAAGCTAATGGGAAGTTTTGCCAGTTTTCAAATCGCTCGGGCCGAAGCATCGTGATAAAAACCTATAAATGTTACTTACAGATATTTTAGACAAGAATAGACATAATTTGCAAGAATCCACCAAAACACTTTTTAAATATATCGGTGGGCGACTGGCGGGATTTATCGGGCCTGGAACAATTTCTTGGAAACCAGGTCTTATGTTACACATCATCGTCTTGCGACCTTCGTAATAAATTAATAATGAGGCTAATACTGCGACGATAACTCCGTTTTGAAAGGACATACAGTATTAGGAGTGTTTTGCCAAGGAGTGAGATGCAATAATTAGGTGAATGGAAATAGACTGACTGGTCAAATGAACACAGGAGGAAATGTCATGAAAGGTCAAGGTATTCCATAATTTGCGACATGCAGGAAATTGTAAAAGTCAACGCTTGTGTTTGATAGAACCGGAGCATTCCAGGCGAAGAAAACTAATTAAATGTTGTTATTGCTTTTATATACAGTTGACGTCAGTGATAAATGTCGTCTAAGCTTTGGAAACCACCTGTCCAGTTGTAAATCTAGTTATTTGTATTTCAATTAATTGGCTGGGATATAAAAAAAAGCACAAATGCAAGCAATGTTTACCATCTCTATGTAGGCCTACAATTTCAAATTGAGACATATTTATAATGTTTTGCTAATCGGTGATGTTGATACAAGGATAAATCAATAAAATGCCTCACCCTATTTTCAAATATTAAAAAACCCAACCTTGTCTAATATAATGTTTCGCAGCACTGGCTTATATAATCCAAAACACCGTTAGTGTTGAGAAAGGCGGCATTGTTTAGGAATACAGGTGTACTACTACAGCGGACCACCGACACGAGACGCGTGTCCTGTCCTTGAGACACCATCCGCACTAAAACACGCATCTATCGTTTAAATATTAACGATTATGTAACTCTTACCGATATTTCCCCAGACCATAAGTCTGGCGTACTTTATGGATGAATCCATTACCGCTATAAATCCACTCGTATTTCAATTAGCTTCGTAATTTGACCGGACGTGACGTGTGATTAGTTAAATCCACGGCCGCTGATCCGTGGTTTCACAAGGCCGCGCAGTTTCCCGTTTCGTGTAAGCACTCCAGTCCTTGAAGGGAACCTGCGTAAACACACACACGCGAAGTATAATTGTAACACGATACCCCACTAGGTAGAGGGAAATGTACACACCAAGCAAGGCAGGTGGGATACTCTATGTCAATATTGTGTGCGTTTCTGCTGGAAAATCGATTTTACCTTTGATATAAATGAAGTAACTTGATATTATTGAACTCAATAGCTAGAGAGCGATCGTGAAGGTGTACTTATTCAGGAAATAACGCGTTTTGAGGGATTGATTAGTAGACCTATTATTCGACATGAATACCTGAGCTGGGTCAAAATCACCCATCGGAATAAATTCATCATACTTCGCTTAGACTAATAAATGGGGATGTCTGGTGGAAAGTGATTTACCCGTCCAAGCAACAGTTCTAGCAGTGGTTGAGTGGTGTGTCATGCATGGATCGGGTAAATGTTTACGTTACTTTGTCTAAACAAAGTTTGCTTTACCACAAGGTTTATTTCTCTCGCCTCCCTAATTAACATCAGCTTAGGAAATCGTTAGCGTTTATAACTTTGGGAATGTATTTGCAAGGCTTGCGCTTATTTGTCAACGCGAACCAGAACGAAGACGAGACATGTTATATAATCGTCTCTGGAAAATTATGAAAACGAAAACAGTCTCATAAAACGCGACACATTTGGTGTTTATCCTGTGATCAGGCCATATCGTATTTCCAAATTACGAACATTCTTACGATCAATAACAACAGCGCGACAACCGCTGGGAAAACTAGGATTGCATAGCCAGCTTCACTTCCGTAAAATACACCACACGGGACGCACATGAACCAATGTTATCATGACATGTAGCAAGTCAGTTTTCGGAGAATTCCGTTATTTATTCCCTCGATGTCAGAATCCCCATGAATCAGTTCGTCACTTATACAAGGTAGACAGATCACACAGCCTGTAGGGCATATATTTCTCGTCTCGTCTGCCGCTGCAATGGTTTTATGCTATTTTGCAATTGTCATTCATGATCCGGGACCCAATGGCAATGACTCGAACGAGCTAGGACCTATGTATTCTTTCGCATACGGGCGTAACTGTCACAACAGGTACCTCCGTTGAATTTTTTTTAATGTTTTCACCCATAAAGACTCATATAGAAAGTGCGAACAGTTATGCAGAGATGTAATTATTTTCAAATTGTTTGCATATTCCAGTAATTTTGACTTTGAATACACGTACACACAACGAGGTGGGGGACCAGTCGTGTTTGGTCTCTTT
>OZ024860.1:43873660-43881160 GCA_964017155.1 Oasisia sp. SBJ-2009
TCTTCTTCTTTCTTCTTCTTTCTTCTTCTTCTTCCATATACTGGACTGGCCCTTTCCGGATGTTAAAAGCCCAATCGAAGCTTGTGCGCTTGGGAGGGCGGTGTATGCTCTCTTAAAACAGTTAATATTAAAAGAAATTAATATTAAAAACAAAATTTATATTAACTAATTAAAAGCGTATTCTAATGTTTCAGGTACCATGACGTTTGAATGGGCAGTTGGCGACCAATCATGGCAGGTAAAATGACCGCATGACTGGTCAACGCTCTCACACTTCACCTCCCGGCGGACATGTCCACTAGAACACCATCTCGACTTCTCTGGGAATAATTTTGCCACGATGTTATTACTGCGCAAAAAACAATTCATACAAATGAATCCACCACTGTCAGTAGCCAGGTACTCATTCATACAGTGGAATCTTCCGATTACGAATCAGATTAATGTTTGGTCGTTCACGTATTTAAAGTAAGAAAAAGTGTGATAATACGTTTTTTGGATAAAACTAAACTGTTTGTTGAACAGACATTTAATATTCACAATGGCATGCGTAAGCCATATCTCTGACAACGATGTCCAACTGCCGGAAGTCATGACAGATACGTTGATAATCATTCGATAGACTTCGTTGCGCACGTCCAGAACTCCCGAATAAAAGGTTAGAATGTTGACATAAATGGGATAGGTATTTTTAAAAGCCAGAAGTATTACTTCATAATATTACGTTCGTGGTCTTAATGTAGATTAATGTCTGAAAACTGATTTCAAACCGCGTAGGAGGAAATAGTCCCTGAAAGTTTACTGCTTGGTTTAAAATCCGTCTTTGAAAACCTAAACATACAGCATACAAACACACGAAACCTCGATATATATTCCAATGTATGCTGTGCACACGCAGGAACATAACTAAATTTCTGTTTTCCGTCTAAGTGTGTGCAAACTACGATGATTTAAAATACATCTATTTTCAGTGGCATCAGCGAAGAGGTGAACCAATTCGCACTCCCAGGACGAATCGCTTGTCTGGTGATTTTTTCTGGACGAAGTCAATAATTGACTAGCTGTAGTTAAGTAGTAGTAATCGCTGGCGGTCCACTGGTTGTCTGGCCAATTATTTCACGGATTATTTATAGCCAAAGAAGATCCTTTGGTTTTGCGCGAGAGCGGTGAAAAATGAACTGCCAAGTCAAATATCACCTGGCTGCCTGGCGAGTTGGTTGGAAGGGGTCGTCTCAGCGATGTAGCATAGGTACATGTAGGCTAAACCCTTACATAAAAACCAATGGTATACCATTGATTACCATTTAATATCATTCAGTATCAATGTTATTTTAGCAAGACTCAGTGGTACTCTCAACGGTAATTTAAAATACCATTCAATACCACTGAACGGTACAAAGAATCAAACATACCATTCAAAAGTATCATTAAAAGCATTTAGATACCATTCAAATACCATTGGCCATAATACCCCTAGGACTATTCAAGCACCATACAAAATCATTCAAAAACGAATGATATTTGAAGAGTATTTGAATGTTATTTTGTGTAAGGAAACTGTTGATCCGTCCTAAGTAAGCCCGAAAATAATAATATCAAGAAGGTCTGATAGAGCCACGGCGCGTTCATCTGTTATATGAAAATGAAAGAATGAGTGAACGAATGAACGAACGAACGAACGAACGGACGGACGGACGGGCGGGCGGGCGGGCGGGCGGGCGGGCGGGCGGGCGGGCGGGGCGGGCGGGCGGGCGGGCGGGCGGGCGGGCGGGCGGGCGGGCGCGCGGACGACGGACGGACGGACGGACGGACGGACGGACGGACGGACGGACGGACGGACGACGGACGGACGGACGGACGGACGGACGGACGGACGGACGGACGGACGGACGGACGGACGGACGGACGGACGGACGGACGGACGGACGGACGGACGGACGGACGGACGGACGGACGGACGGACGGACGGACGGACGGACGGACGGACGGACGGACGGACGGACGGACGGACGGACGGACGGACGGACGACGGACGGACGGACGGACGGACGGACGGACGGACGGACGGACGGACGGACGACGGACGGACGGACGGACGGACGGACGGACGGACGGACGGACGGACGGACGGACGGACGGACGGACGGACGGACGGACGGACGGACGGACGGACGGACGCTGACTATTTAATGAACCAGTTTGACCACAGTTTTATCACACATGTTATGTATTTATGAACACATTTAAACTTTATGGAAACAGTCTGAAGTATGTATATATGGGAACATTTGTTTACTTAGACATTATGCCCTACCCTACACTAAACCGCTGTAGTCTAACATGCATGGTGAGCAACCCATGTAAATACCGGACGACGTTTTGGTGAGCTCATATGCTACCTTGTCGTAGAGGAACAAATTACGTAGCTTCGTGCCTTCTTCCCTCTTTTGGTACGCATCCATAAACACACACACACACACATACACACACACACACACACACACACACACACACACACACACACACACACACACACACACACACACACACTCACACAAACACTCTCACACACACACACACACACACACACACACACACACACACACACACACACACACACACACACACACACACACACACACACACACACACACACACACACACACACCACACACACACACACACACACAACTACATTATGTGACATTGCAATCATGTCGTTGTCATGATCAAATGAATTATATGTATACAATAAAATTGTCGATGAGTATGTTTAAAAAAGATACATTATACCATTAAGATGAGCAGGTCAAGTATGAAATAACAATGGAAACAATGCGCCGCGAGCGACGATCTGGGTCTACTGGCTACTGCCCATTGCAGCGACCTAATTGTTTTTGTGTTGTAGGCCAAAGTGCACTTCTTGACATAACATGGCGTATTATCGTGGCGCATTGTGCAATAGGCCTTATTAGGGGTGATACCCTATTTCTGCATCAGTTCATCAAGCGTTAAGTAAGTCAGATCAATAGTACACGACTTGAATTTCACTGAGTTCCAGCTCAGCGTACGTTGTACGCCAGATCAATTCAAAATGTCAACCTCCGTTTGATTTGTAAGCCAATGTTCTATAGTAAGCTATATCATGTATAACCAACAGACCACGATAATGTGTGTCAATGAAATAAATGTTTGTCATACGATTAATAAACAATTGACCGCTGACTGGGAAGTGTATTAAACGTATATGTAATTGTATGTCGACGGGAAGCTGGACAGTCATGCAGATGTATTTATATAAAATAGTATATAAAATAACTGTGGCTCGCTAAAATTAATATCTTAAAATAGTTGCGTTACCTATATCTAGATCTCGTACACACACAAAAGAAAAAGAAATGTAGGTGATGTTATGAAAGCAACAAACGAGGCTCATCCATCATCATTTATCACTTTCCAGAGAGCGCCACAAAACAGCGCCACTGGGCGGCCTGACTCGAGTTTCACGGTACATTAACCGTCAATTTACTGGGCACATGTGTGAAATTCACGAAAACTACACATATATCGTTTTTCAGACAAACGCACCTGATGCCACTTAGAGCCAGCCAGGTCTAGTGGCTGATGCTAAAGCGGGCCAACGTGCTGGTGCGTCTGCAGTCGACGTGTGCGTACTGCCGTCAACTGAAAGCCGTAATTCAGTGGTACAGAAACACTAACCCTACCCACTTATCCGGTGCAAAAGTGCTCGGAAAAACTGCACATCACACGCAATCGTCACCTTGCTGGTCTATTTATGTGGTCGGCGGCCTCTTTGTCGGACGAAAGTAGCGTTGATAGCGAGTGCCGGTGTCGCGTTTACATTTTTCCGGTCGTTATAATCTTCAGTTTCTGCGTATGCGCGATAAATGTAAAATCATCAATGTCCACCGAAACAACAAAGCATTTCGGTATAAATGCCACGAGCTGTTGATAACTTTACTGTGATTATAACTGTGAAGAGTTTCTTAAAATGCCGTTCAATGCAATGAAAATATTACGTTTTTTTTTTAAATCACGTGATTTACGCTTTCTATCAAAATATGCCTCAAAACTTGTTTGCGTCGTGTTAATTTGCGACAAATAACTTCGCTGAGGGGTTAGGTATATCCTAATTGAACAACCCCTGGTATTTATGCCACAAATACTTTGCCCTTTCGCTGCACATTGATGAATTTACATTTATTGCGCATGCGCAGAAACGTCAATCGGAACGTATATAACGCCGGAAAAATGTAAGCGCTACACCAATATAATGGGTGGTATCATCGGGTGACAACGTCGACAAGAACTTAAAAGGGTAACAGAAGGCAAATGTCTGGGTCTATGCCTCTAGAAGTGTTAGCAATACCTAACCGTTTATAACTACAATTGTTAGTATGTGCTATTCGATTAGAATAAACCCTTTTTGAAATCGCAAAATACAAGTTGCAAGGAAAGCGCCACTTTCATGGAAAGGCTGGCGTTAGGGCCTAGGTCTACATGTTAGTAGGCTAACTAGTCGGTCGCCTAACCGTGAATAATTAATATTATAGCCTATGCTAACTAATTCCATAAGTTTCAGTCAACCCTTTGTTAGCATACATGTGTAATCTCGCCGTGAGCAAGATGACAGGACGTTCTATTACTACCTTCACCTTGGCGCAACATTCCGAAGTGCCTACAGTACACTACTCAACGGCAAGGGCAAACCGCGATAGCAAGCGGTAACATATGAACCGGATGTAATCGAATTACCGAGACCCTAGTGCAGCACTCGACAGCAAAACCGCTCGACGGCAAACAAAACAAAATGATTTTCCAGAAATTGTTGCACGGCAAATATCTCTTTGACCCGTCCGCTCTGTTGTTGTTTTAGGCATGGCGTATTTTTTGTAGATTTTTGGAACTATCCACATAACATGTGTAAATTTTCATATGCAGACGAAGATGACCGCGCTTTGTGTAAATGGTTCAGCTCGCGGTTTGGCGTTTTGGCGTCGAACAGTGGGCACTAAGTGTATTATCCACAGACGTGAACATGTTGATTGCAGTTGCAAATTGTTAGTTTTTGTTTACCCCTTTATGCGCATAACATTAAAATCTAGTCTTTTGTTTCCCTCTAATGCGTTAGGAGTTGACCCACTTTCACCAATATAATTATGGTGTTGGAGTTGCGATTTTTGTGTGGCAAAAATGGCTTTCTAAATGACAACCAGTAGATATACTCACCCGATTTAATTCATTTGACATCAATGCCAGCTCATCGCCTACCACCCTGTCCGCTCTATCATTCACAGAAAGTAGCGTCAATGTGCATTCATTCACGTTTCAGTCACTAGGTGGCGCTACTAAATCGATTTGTTTTCCCCGCAGTACGTGGCACGTGGTTATAAACGGGGTTGACCGCCGGGGATTGTTTCATTAGTGCAGCAGTATTGCTGGAGGTGCACAGGGAGCGCAGGTCTCGTCTGCCGCCGTGTCGTTGTTATGCTGTCTTGCCATTTTCATTCATGATCCGGTCCCCCGCCTCGTCTTTCGATTCCAACTGCATGAACGATACCGAAACAGCGGAGAAAAAGAAATTAAGGTCGACAAAACATAATAGCATCCCCACCCCTGCCTTCCGGTGTCACGATTGATTTGACCGACCGACCGACCGACCGACCGACCGACCGACCCACCCACCCACCCACCCACCCACCCACCCACCCACCCACTATTACAACTTGTGTAATAAAAACTGTTAACAACAATACAGAAATACATCTTTAAAAAGTAATATCCTTCATATTTGTAAATTGCATACATATTTACATATAATCACCATTCCTGAGTGTAACAGCAAAGCAATAGACGACATTTTTGGCTAGCCTCAAAGGATACAAATGATTGTTTTTGTGCGCTCAGTTCTAAACTACCGTCTCTGTGTTCGCCTTTGCAATTTTCCATCTTTCGCTACATCCAGGCGTTTCTTTGGTAGACCACAATCGATGTTACACAGGTTACTTTTATAATCTATGCTGTTTAGGGGGTGATCATTTATCTATAGATGTTCTCTAAATGTGTTCTGCACAGGACACATTACTACGGTGATCTCGTGAGAAACAATTGTGAATTGTTCATATCTTCTTTTTCTGACAAAAATCCATCAAAACTCTGCAGTGCTATTTTAATATAATGCCGGGTTTTGACATATCAGTGCATTTTGTAAAAAATATAAAAGCAGTGACAGCGTGAATACGCGAGCGACTGGCGTATATTTACTATTGACTTCATGAACGATTAATGCAGTACAACATCGAAAAGTCATTGAACCATCATGTCCAACAGAAAGATACTTCACCCAAATTCATGCATCACATCAAGATACTAATTTCGTAGGGACGCGTTAAAGCCCCTACGAAAGTCGTCCGGTCCGACACTAATCGTGGCTTTAGGCCTACTAACTAACGCCACATCCCCGTGACATGTGCTGGCGGGGCTGGCTACAGCTTGTCAAGGCTGTCTGTCCGCCATATAGCGCGCGGGTCGCACGTGCAGCCACGCCCACGTGTCCGTTTCACGCGCGCCGCTTTGAAGCGAAGTGCAGGAGAAATGAAACCAATTTTCGTCGAGCACGGATCATGCCCGTGGAACGGTTTTCAATTTCTCGGGCATCCAACCGTAATGCGGCACCAGAGCGGACGCTGATTTTGACCAGGAAGTCCAGAGTACGACACTAAGTGGTTGCCGATATCGCGGAATGTTAACACGATGCTTTGCGATGCTAATAGCAACGAAAACATAGTTTAATTTGATGCTATGCGATGCAAATATCAACGAAAACACTGCCATGGAGGTTGCAAAGTTGTTGGGAGGTCGTTGTGAATGTTAGAATACTTCATACGTTGTCTTAATTTGCGTATGTTGTATCAATTGGCGTATTTTACGGTGGTTCACGTTATTATTAAAATATTGTTAAAAAAATCGTTACATATGCCGAGACAAGATTTCTGCTTGGGTACCTATTTTCGCTGTCTTTAAAAATGTTATACTATTATTTAAAAATTGAAACAAATGTTGCATCACATTTCATGAACGTTTTTTGCACACAAAAAAACAGTTAACAAAAAACTTTAACAAATATTTAACAATTTTACGTTGTACAAATATCAAACTTAAAAAATGTGTAGTATACTATTCAATAACATATTATCGTAGTGCTTACTGAATCGAGACAACACTTGAAAAGAGTCCATGCCTCTAATGTGTCGGTGCCAGCATCAATCTGTACCTCGGGAATAGCGTAGAGCATCAACAAGACAAAACGCAGTTGGAAAGAAGGAAGAAAAATTCTCGAGAAAATTGTGATGATGATGTTGAGAAGAATTAGATGTGTAACACTGAGAGACAAAGTAAAGAGTGTGGACATCAGAAAGGAGCTCGGAGTGAATAGCATACAAGAGAAAGTCAAAGAATTGAGATTACGCTGGTCATGCA
>OZ024860.1:43888660-43903660 GCA_964017155.1 Oasisia sp. SBJ-2009
CTCAACTAAGTGATATAACCTTGCAAAATACAAGTTCAACATCAGCTGTACAGGAGAAACTTAACATCACATTCAATAAAGAAAACGACCCGGCACCAGGTGTGAAATGTATTTACGAGGGCTTCAAAGCAGTAGCTGGGAACAAGTCAAGTGTTCCTTCCTGGTCTCGTCTATGAATCATATGTTCTGTGTCCCGTCAGATTGTACATAAACCGCAAATTCCCCACACTGCGGTCGACAACAGCTGCTCCATTTGCCGTTTGGTCGCATACGTGTTTTATACCGACAACATCACTTGCTTTTCTCAGCTGCACAAACAATGAACTTTGTATTTGTATAGTGCTTGCAGCTCACTGAATACAATTGTTTATACCGTCCTCTGCAGGCCATTTTATTGTTAGTTTGCAAGTACATATTTCATTCCACCGTACCGCCATTAGCAATAAATGCAATGCGGAGAAAGGAAGAGGAATATAACTGTTTATTAATTTTCAAACAGAAACCTATATATTTACTGTGTTCTTGGTATTATTTTATATTGTCTTCAACGGGTTTTTCGTGACGCCAACTGACAACGCAATGGATTAATTATCGTTACATCGATCTCTAAATCAATTGGGTAGCTTTGGAATTGTGTAACAGAACAGAAACACCAACGTATCTATCCACGTGTATCGACGTCCGATTATTACAACCAGATAGTTTGACTCAAAGCAGTAATGACTCCACGCTAAGTTTTGGTGCATGACTGACATACAATGCCCTCTACAATATAAAAGTAATAGCTTCATAAGAATGATGTACACATGTGTCCTTGTGTGCGCCGTTTATGCTACTTATCACGGGTCATTTTGCAGCACATTAGAACATTCCATGAGCAGGTTTCGGCAATCCGCACAGATGTTCAATATGTAAATGCGCGCGGGAATGGGACGATTGAAGCTAGCGCGCTACATTACAGGCAATTGACATTAATTGACTGTCCAGTATTGAGCGAATAACACTACTGACCCTTCAAATCCTACGTGCCGATGCAGCGGTCAGCTAATCAGTAGAGCCTTCACATTGACGTTAAACGTGAGCTTAATCGGAATCCCATTCCGTGAACCCGACTACGTTTAACGTTTGAGTTGTAAATGCGATCCATAAGCCAATAACTGATGTCGCAGAATTAGTGAATTTGCAAGAGTTATTGTCCGTTGTGTTACCGATCACCTTGAACCATTTTTGGAGACGACGACGACAATGACTACAACGACAGCGATGGCTCAAACGACGAAGAATACAACGTCGACGATAATGACTGCAATGATATCGTTTTTGACGAAATGTCAACAAGAAAGACAACGACGATGACGACGACGACGATATAACAATAATAATGATATTAACAACAATTAATAGTAATAGTAACAATAGCAATACAACAGACAACAACAATGATGACTACAAGAAAAACATATACAAGGAAAACGACAAAAGTAATGATAACAGTCATATTTACTAATACCAATAAAATCAACAATAACACATCAACAACAAACAACATCGTTAATAAAAAAACAGCGTCGATTGCAGTGACAGCGACAGCGACGGCGACAGCGACAGCGACAGCGACAGCGACAGCGACAGCGACAGCGACAGCGACAGCGACAGCGACAGCGACAGCGACAGCGACAGCGACAGCGACAGCGACAGCGACAGCGACAGCGACAGCGACAGCGACAGCGACAGCGACAGCGACAGCGACAGCGACAGCGACAGCGACAGCGACAGCGACAGCGACAGCGACAGCGACAGCGACAGCGACAGCGACAGCGACAGCGACAGCGACAGCGACAGCGACAGCGACAGCGACAGCGACAGCGACAGCGACAGCGACAACGACGAATACGTCCTATAAATCATCCGACGCATACATGAGCGACAATGCACTTGTAATTATCAGTATGAATCAGCTTCCTGATTTAACACGAAAAGACCGACACGATGTCACCAGTAAGTGTACCTTGCCTGCATCAGCTAACACAATTAAGTTTGACCAGCTGCGATATTGACTCACGTTCCTAGAATATTTAGCCCGGCTGAACCAATCCCGCGCTTGATGACTGGGTCTATTATTGTGGCGATTTGAAGTCGAAGGAAACGTTTGTTTGTATTAACACCTGCATTACGGTCGAGTGAACTAGACGTGTATTACACATCGCACGTTGTTGTAAACATGTTAATCAATGTACCGGAAGTCTTTGTGCTTTTTACGGTGTTGATCGTTTCCACTGATGGATCCAGACGCTGACGTCACAACCGACAAAAATAAAAGCGAACTCTGTCCCACTTTGCCGCAACAATAATGTGTACATGTGTGCATCACTACTTCGTGTTATTGTGTTATGTTTTTGTTGCAATATAAAACTGTCGCGGCCAGTACATCATGATTATATACGACGGAATGTCTGACAGCTACCCATATGCGTCGCCGTTTTTATAAGCTTAACGGACCTCGTTGCTGGGCAATAGGTCACATCACAGATTACATGCCCGTATAGATCAATTGATGATATGGCCGTTGTGGACTCATCGGCATTAGCCTGGCTGACACTTTGATAAATATTGCAATTTACTTTACTGCATTACATGCTGAATATAATAATGCATTATTATTATTATTGTATTTATTATTACTATGTTATAAATATGAAGCTTTTATGGAAATAACATATTGACATATTAATTCATGTGTACCGACCATGTTTATAATTAGGACAATTTGATCAAGATTAGGTAGGTTTTGATTTATGTCGACGACGACGACACATCAAACTTGCTTACACAAACACAACGAAAGCAAATTGTAAACAAGACAAAAACCTGTATCAGAGTTCACTTGTCAAACTAGTCAACGCAAACAGCGAAGTCGAACGCGTAAACATGACAACAAATACGTAAATATGACAACCACATATATGCGAATTCAGTTAATTGTTACAGCATTAGTCCGTTCCGCGACACTTTGCTCAGCAACGCAGCTGACACGACATTCACGTCATAACACCGGACGACCCGTGTGACAAGCGAGCAAGTGTCACGGACACAAACGAACTTTTTTTTATAATTTGCTGCACCAAATGGTTCCTGATTTAACACACGCGTTCACCCGATCAATAGGAAGTTGGGCGTAAAATTCCCCGTCGCCGAAGCGGTTTTCTGACGAGAACCTTGGCCTACGATCTGAGTAATTGCGTTAGATTTGGCAAGCGTGCCTGAGAGGTAACGATCGTGCCACAATTATACGCGTTGACCCCGTCGCAGTTGCGTCGACTGTGGTAGATTGGGTGGTTACGACGAGGTAAAACACGTGTACTTGTAGCAAGTCGCGTTCAGGTTTAAAGACACCTGTTTTTACTCGCTGCGATTAGTCAGATATGGCGTGATTCACGTGCGTGTAAACACGCTAATGACTGCACAGGATGTCTGTGTTGTGTTGGCGTTGCTAGTTACAGCAAACAGTAGTCACAATTCGTCGGTCTCAGTTGTCAGGCAAACACGTTGCCGGACAAACTCGTTCACTGGTCAGGCACGTAGGATTGGGGAGGTGCTTAATAGTTACGCACGTGGGAAACAGTTCCGCTGGATGCAAGGGACAGTCTTGACTGAATCGGAAGTGTTGTGTATGTTTTAGTTTTAAGACGTTCTACGTTACCTACATCAATAAATCCATTGACACTGCAAATGAAAAACACAATTTCCAGGTTGAATACGTACCCCCAAAATCAAACAAGTCACGAGATAAATATGTTTATAGCATATACAATGGTAGGGCGGGGTAATACGCCCATGTGAGGCAATACGTCCATATACCACCTTTCCAAAGAACGCTGTATATCACCTTTTTATGTGCTGCCATATCTCGCTTTTTTCTGACAAGCGCGTTAAGGTGCATGTTCAAAAGTAAGTATGGAATTCGACATTTTGTGTTTTTCTTGGTTTTGATATGACAATTAACTACTTTTGTGTTAATAAAGTTATTTGCCAAAACAGCTGGTGGTAAAACGCCTATGTAGGTGTATTGCCCCCTTCGGCTGGTCGGCGTCTCACCCCGCTAGTGATATTGTAGGTGCGTCCAGTAAGCGTGCTTATTATCACCAACAATTAATTAGTAGCACCACTCTACCTTTAGTAGGTAGAATGTTGTCACTAATGAATAGTGATTAATTAATCTAGTTGATACTGATCCAAATAGCACTAGCGGGACTTGACGCCGACCAGCCAAGGGGGCAATACGCCGACGTAGGCTTTTACCCCCAGCTGTTTTAGCAAACGCGGCTACACAAAATAATATATACAAATATGTTACAAAGTACAGAAACATCTTGTATGATGACAATGACTGTAATGATAATTATACAATTATCAATACCAATCTCAACTTCTAATTCTATATACCACTGAAATAAATTTAAGGCGAACACTCTGTGTGCAAGATTACATTTTTTTATTGTATCAATTGTATTATTACCTGTTTTCATTTGCAAAGATCAAAAGTAAAATGTTTGTTGTGGGGGACAAATGCCGACCCTGGACGAATTCCCCTATTTGTTGGCGTAGGTTTTTTTAATGCGTATAATATAAATAATAGTAATCAGACTTTGAATGCTGGCTACTTTAGTAAAGTGTAACATCTTCTTTGGGAGTATTACGTTTTTTTCTCGAATAAACGTTACTATTTGTCATTTATTATTCAATATCTTGCTTTAGATGGGCGAATTCCCCCCTACTATATATACCCCCTACACAAACACCCATGCACGCACGCACACGCGCACGCGCACGCGCACGCGCACGCGCACGCGCACGCGCACGCGCACGCGCACGCGCACGCACACGCACACGCACACGCACACGCACACGCACACGCACACGCACACGCACACGCACACGCACACGCACACGAACACGCACACGCACACGCACACGCACACGCACACGCACACGCACACGCACACGCACACGCACACGCACACGCACACGCACACGCACACGCACACGCACACGCACACGCACACGCACACGCACACGCACACGCACACGCACACGCACACGCACACGCACACGCACACGCACACGCACACGCACACGCACACGCACACGCACACGCACACGCACACGCACACGCACACGCACACGCACACGCACACGCACACGCACACGCACACGCACACGCACACGCACACGCACACGCACACGCACACGCACACGCACACGCACACGCACACGCACACGCACACGCACACGCACACGCACACGCACACGCACACGCACACGCACACGCACACGCACACGCACACGCACACGCACACGCACACGCACACGCACACGCACACGCACACGCACACGCACACGCACACGCACACGCACACGCACACGCACACGCACACGCACACGCACACGCACACGCACACGCACACGCACACGCACACGCACACGCACACGCACACGCACACGCACACGCACACGCACACGCACACGCACACGCACACGCACACGCACACGCACACGCACACGCACACGCACACGCACACGCACACGCACACGCACACGCACACGCACACGCACACGCACACGCACACGCACACGCACACGCACACGCACACGCACACGCACACGCACACGCACACGCACACGCACACGCACACGCACACGCACACGCACACGCACACGCACACGCACACGCACACGCACACGCACACGCACACGCACACGCACACGCACACGCACACGCACACGCACACGCACACGCACACGCACACGCACACGCACACGCACACGCACACGCACACGCACACGCACACGCACACGCACACGCACACGCACACGCACACGCACACGCACACGCACACGCACACGCACACGCACACGCACACGCACACGCACACGCACACGCACACGCACACGCACACGCACACGCACACGCACACGCACACGCACACGCACACGCACACGCACACGCACACGCACACGCACACGCACACGCACACGCACACGCACACGCACACGCACACGCACACGCACACGCACGCGTGCATATACCAATATTACCACAGGCATGACAGTCCTGGCGCACATTAATTAATCATAGTCACGATGAATAGACACACTAGAGTACAGCGTTGAGGAAGTCCGTCGAGACGTTGGAGAGACGAACTAAACGAATAATGGAAGGACACGGGTGCAACATAGATAGCTTGACACAATGTACTGAGGCCTTCGCCCAACCACAGAACCCTACGGTTGCACAATGACGATGGTGATGATTATGATGAAGACGATGATGATTACGATGATGACGATGATGACTATATTTCTTAGTCATTTGTTGTCCGGTTGTTGCTTTTTGACTCTCCTCAGCTCTGAACCGTAGGTCAATATACACCCACAGACGCGCATGCTCATTCCTTACACTTTCACGCGTTCATAGATAGGCTATTAACCACACTTCTAGGCAAAAATACGCACACACGGAAAACAACACCGCACCCACGCCCATGCGCATTTGTTAAAAAACGCGTCCGCTTCTAAGAAACATCATATTTTTGGTTGGTCTAGTGACCTTAGTCGATGATTCCGATACAAGTGAACCAGTGTCAACGTTGTGGTAGATCATCCGGTGTCACCACAATACCTTCGTTGGCATGTTGTGGTTGTACAGATGGACACATAATCCTTGGCTCATCACGGAGAATGGCCAGTATTTTATCCTTGTGAATGTCACGCCGACAAGCTCAGTGTTAGAAGAAGGCAGTCATATCTTAGATTCTTAACTTAAGACTATAATAAAATGCACACGCACGCACGCACGCTCGCATTCACGCGCACACACGCACACACACGCGCGCGCACACACGCACACACACACGCACGCACACACGGGCGCGCGCACGCACACGCACACGCACAGGCACACGCACTCGCACATGCACACGCACACGCACACGCACACGCACACGCACACACACACACACACACACACACTCAACGTATCCTGCCAGTCAGCCTGTCTTTAGTAAGCCCATAACTATATTCACAATTTGAAAGCACGGGTCCACAACACGATCAAACGAGAAACAAAACATCCAGTTTCCAAACAAGTTACATTTGCAATATTCCCAAACCGGACTGCGGTGACGCGATCCCCTTTGATAGTCATTAATTTCCCATTTTCCAAGTCTAATACAACACACGTATTTCTGCGTTAGTTGATGGACGATGTCAGCAACACCCGGTAAAACAAAACGGCTGTGCGTGAGGCCAATTTCGCGGTACATCTGGCGTGAATGGACCTGCTCAGCATGTGGGACTGGACATGTCTGTGGTCGCGGCAGGCGGCTGACATTGCAGGAAACTGATCCACAGTGTGGTCAGCACAAGCGAACTGGACATGTTATAAATTCTATATTGCGTGTCAGTGTCAAGAGAGTTCAGACAGGTAGCGAGACATAGTTGTCTATTATTGGCTCTGAACTAATTAGAAATGGTAATGAAATAACGCAACTTGATTTATATATATGTATATATATATATATATATATATATATATATATATATATATATATATATATATATATATAAATGTATATATTTATGGTTGACCCCTCACATTTGTTGCTTCCAAATACTAGTGGAAGATTAGCAGTGCTGGGAATTTTACATATCATGTATGTAGGATAGGATATGGTAATAAAATTTGCCCTTTTACACACTTAATATCTGTTGTTGTCAAGTGTTTATATTGTTGCACCAAACGAGCTACGGCCTCATTGCTTTCTGGTAGGATACACAAATATATTTATATATATATACATATATATATATATATATATATATATATATATATATATATATATATATATATATATATACCAGATGAAATTAGTTGGTCGCTATGTTTGCTTGACAACATGACAAGATAATACAAATAACACCTGGCGGCGTTTTATAATAATTTGGTCCATAATAATAAATAATTGTGTATATATATTGATATATATATATATATATATATATATATATATATATATATATATATATATATATATATATATATATATATAATATATATATATATATATATATATATATATATATATATATATATATATATATATATATATGTATATATATATATATATATATATATATATATATATATATATATATATATATATATATATATATATATATATATATATATATATATATATATATATATGACCAGATTATTTTATAACGCTGCCAGTATCTCCATTATATTGTAAAACAAATATAGCCAGATTAAAATAACGGGTCCGGTCCTTGATATGTCAACCGATCACGAGTCTCTCGCGACGTGACAATTATCACACATAAGCCAGCACTAGGATCAACATCGACTCATCTTCAGTTTCCCAATATTCCTGCAGCCAATACTAACACGAATACACACTGAAAATATGTGAAGTACCGCTCTCTAAGTGTCCTGTTATGTAGCGCATGAGTATGTGCGTTAATACGGCGTCACCATGTATCTACACCATAGGCAAGTTAAATAGATTGAACATCCGTCGAATTCATAATTTATGAGTTTGATAATTCAGTTGCGGTTTCATATTTCCCGCTCGTGATGTTAATTCACGTCTCGTGCCTGGTAATATGATGGAGCGTACAATTGCGGTAAAACGCAGTACCGGTTATAACCAACGGTCATTCATATTTCTTTATTAAGTTTTCTATCATCATTTATCTAGCTGTGCTCATCAGGTGATCAAAGTTCTAAATATTTATACATGCACATGTGTACTTTAAGACCTACTTAAAAACATGTGCACATAAATGCGCAAACATGGTGTACTCGCACTCGCTTTACGCATGCACGTTCGTTAGCACGTTCGTTATTATTTAGTAAAGGTGTGAGTATGTGTAATAGTCAGATCATGGTATATTAAATATATTAGTAATACTTATTCACCAAAGTATTCGTTCATTGTGTGAGTGGATGAACGACTAGATGAATTAATGAATTTATTTGGTTTTGTACAATGTTATTACAGACAGAAATTTAATTAATTAAAAGGTAACGGTTTTACATAGCGGAGTATCCAATCTTCAGGATTCCCCAAAACACTTTACACGTTACTCCCTGGCAGACTTGTTCTATCAAATATTATCTCGGTTTCTCTGGGAGACATCCAGCCACGCTGCAGTTAATGCGCGAAGACTATCCTTCCACAAATACCCACCACTGTATATAGCCAGATACCCATTCACACAGCTGCGTGAACTACAGCTATGTAGAATGAAAAAAACGTGCCTAAGGTTTAACAGGGAAGCACATGGTTTAAACCTAACCCGGGTTTTCTTAGTCGATAGTACGAAGCCCTGGCCATTGCGCTATTACAACGTCTTAATTACATAGGAACTACACCGTCGCCCCATCACCACCATCATCAGAGTCGTAGTCATCGTGGTTGTCGAGATGGTGGTGGTCGTCGTCATTGCCGTCGCCGCCTCTGCCGCTACCGCCTCTGCCGGCCACGTCGTCGGGTCGTCGTCATCATCATCTTCGTCGTCGTCGTCGTCGTCGTCGTCGTCGTCGTCGTCGTCGTCGTCGTCGTCGTCGTCGTCGTCGTCGTCGTCGTCGTCGTCGTCGTCGTCGTCGTCGTCGTCGTCGTCGTCGTCGTCGTCGTCGTCGTCGTCGTCGTCGTCGTCGTCGTCGTCGTCGTCGTCGTCGTCGTCGTCGTCGTCGTCGTCGTCGTCGTCGTCGTCGTCGTCGTCGTCGTCGTCGTCGTCGTCGTCGTCGTCGTCGTCGTCGTCGTCGTCGTCGTCGTCGTCGTCGTCGTCGTCGTCGTCGTCGTCGTCGTCGTCGTCGTCGTCGTCGTCGTCGTCGTCGTCGTCGTCGTCGTCGTCGTCGTCGTCGTCGTCGTCGTCGTCGTCATCATCATCATCACTAACAATACAACCACAAATCATCATAACGTTTATGATTGTCGTCGTCGTCATTATCCTCAGCATTAGCATAGCATCATCATCATCACTACCATCATGATTATCGTCATCATCATCATTATCATCACTAACATCATCGTAATTGTTCGCCTGGCGACAAAGCACTGGAAAGACTTTTCATAGAGGTCGCTTGTTTATGGAAGACGGAAGTTCACCCACGATAACAGTGAGCATTCGTGAGAATAAGGGTAATAATATATTTCGCAGAATAAACTCAATAACATACACGATGTAAGGATAACAGACCATATTCCATACCTTCTATGTTGTCACTAATGTTGTCACTAATGCACAGTTATTCAGATACAGACGTGGCATGCACTTACGGATCGGAACACTCGATGATACGTATATTTTCATCGCTCGATTCCGCGAAATCTCGAGCGATCGCACTAAGCGTGTCCACGATATCTGTTATTTCCCACAGCATTCCTTTGTTGTCGCCAACATAACTAATTAACAAACGGTTCAAACACCTCGCTACTTTAGATGTTATCTACTGATACAGGCTTCACACCTACTGGATTGATTACAATGCTTTCTCGTCTTCCGACACATATATTGGACATGACGTATTATTGGACGTATCGATATGACTACCATCAATCGCAGAATGATGCGAACTGAAACAATATTTATGTCTGTTAACGTCGTTGAAAGGGTGGAATTGCTTAAACATTGAGGCTTATATTGCAACTTGCAGACATGGTCAAATTCAAGTGGATACACATATCAAAGCACAAGTATTATACAACTGCTACTGCTACTGCTACTGCTACTGCTACTGCTACTGCTACTGCTACTGCTACTGCTACTGCTACTGCTACTGCTACTGCTACTGCTACTGCTACTGCTACTGCTACTGCTACTGCTACTGCTACTGCTACTGCTACTGCTACTGCTACTGCTACTGCTACTGCTACTGCTACTGCTACTGCTACTGCTACTGCTACTGCTACTGCTACTGCTACTGCTACTGCTACTGCTACTGCTACTGCTACTGCTACTGCTACTGCTACTGCTACTGCTACTGCTACTGCTACTGCTACTGCTACTGCTACTGCTACTGCTACTGCTACTGCTACTGCTACTGCTACTGCTACTGCTACTGCTACTGCTACTGCTACTGCTACTGCTACTGCTACTGCTACTGCTACTGCTACTGCTACTGCTACTGCTACTGCTACTGCTACTGCTACTGCTACTGCTACTGCTACTGCTACTGCTACTGCTGCTGCTGCTGCTGCTGCTGCTGCTGCTCCTGCTCCTGCTGCTGCTCCTGCTGCTGCTGCTGTTCCTGCTGCTGCTGCTGCTGCTCCTGCTCCTGCTCCTGCTCCTGCTGCTGCTACAACTACAGCTACTGCTACTGCTACTGCTACTGCTACTGCTACTGCTACTGCTACTGCTACTGCTACTGCTACTGCTACTGCTACTGCTACTGCTACTGCTACTGCTACTGCTACTGCTACTGCTACTGCTACTGCTACTGCTACTGCTACTGCTACTGCTACTGCTACTGCTACTGCTACTGCTACTGCTACTGCTACTGCTACTGCTACTGCTGCTGCTGCTGCTGCTGCTGCTGCTCCTGCTGCTGTTCCTGCTGCTGCTGCTGCTCCTGCTCCTGCTCCTGCTCCTGCTCCTGCTCCTGCTCCTGCTCCTGCTCCTGCTCCTGCTCCTGCTCCTGCTCCTGCTCCTGCTCCTGCTCCTGCTCCTGCTGCTGCTACAACTACAGCTACTGCTACTGCTACTGCTACTGCTACTGCTACTGCTACTGCTACTGCTACTGCTACTGCTACTGCTACTGCTACTGCTACTGCTACTGCTACTGCTACTGCTACTGCTACTGCTACTGCTACTGCTACTGCTACTGCTACTGCTACTGCTACTGCTACTGCTACTGCTACTGCTACTGCTGCTGCTACTGCTACTGCTGCTGCTACTGCTACTGCTACTGCTACTGCTACTGCTACTGCTACTGCTACTGCTACTACTACTACTACTACTACTACTACTACTACTACTACTACTACTACTACTACTACATTAATTTTAATACTCGTTCATTATACCAAATGAAACATTCGTGATCTGCATCGTCGCACAAATTATCCGCCCTTTGGTTAATTGCAATCATTTATGTTACTCCGCCATGCGATTAGTATCACCGAAGTAGAGGTTACAAATGTACTATTTATATGTGTAAATCGGCATCAACAATAAACGAACACAGTTTGCCAAGAAGTTCGGCTGCAATTTTGTACGCGATGACCCCGTGACGTTACGTGAAACTGTAAACGTAGCTCGTCGAGATTGCACGCTTCATTGTGCATCCGACATCAAACTGTCACAATAGCTTCGTCGTGATCGCCTGCATCAGCGAGTACGCGATGACCGTATTTTAATGTAACCAAAACATCTCACCATAATCGCGCGCGAGCATTCGTATGAAGTCATGTTGCGCATCTGTTTCGGCGAATATGGGATATTGCTTGCGTGCGTGGTAAACAATGCATTTATTAATCCTCGGATTTTCATGTTGAAAGGAAAAAAGCACCCGAGCCGAGACGGCCGTAAACAACACAAGTGCAGTCACGTCGCTGCACTGCAAATGGAACTGAGTAGCTTTCGATAGCTGCGATTTATAACCAACAGAAAAACACCGCAAATTAACGTAAAAACGTCTGTACATACATCATCCAAACAACATGCCAGGTGAAATTAATAAATGAAATCAAAAATAATTATATATCGTTGCAGTTTTATGCGCCTGGGGAAACTACAACGAAATACTAATATATGACAGTCTCTACTGAATAACGATTCGTTGCGAATATTAAATCGGCATTCGGTTACGATAGAACATTGTTTTCAGGAACAGTTGTCAAGGTTATTGGTTTGGGGTTATATACATTTGCCGGCTTTCATCTTTGACGAGGTCAATGCACCTGTAGTCTTTCAAATCTTGTAATACCGTGTCGAAATTAACCTGATCAGGCGATAGTTTGTACAATACGACAATCCCCTTAACTGGATGCATGTCAAATCCACTTGAAGCTGCGTGAAATTGGAACTGACGTTTTCCTGAGTCTCTTCTGGCACGTACAAGTGGTGTAGTACGCATCGTTAAGGGCGCCATGTTGGCAGTTGTTTCAAAGGTCACAAGGTCAAGCTTTCATTTCCACATACGTTACAATAAGCAGTAACGCGATTAGACTAACAAAAGAGGAAGACCTGTTATAATGCGTTTATTGTATATAAGTAGCAAAATATAAATATGCCAATGTTCTGACTGGGTTGTTGGATAGGTCAGTTGTGACTGTCGTGATAATAGTATTTATAAAAAGCTCGAAAACGTACAACATCGTTGCAGGAAAACACGCACGCTCAAGTGTACAGAATTGTGTCACGCGTGAAAGCGAATACTATATAACCATTGTATGTTTACAGTTACATACGATTGATAGACTGGGAGGTTTGTATCCACCAAAGTGCTTTATAGTCGTGGTGGTATATTAATGTCAAATTATATTCGTGTTGTCGTGATATTGGCAAAGGTAAATATATTGTGTAATTTTCTAAGCAACCAAATGCATGATGCGGGGGCAGGTTTGTTGTAGTATTCTCCGAGTCCACGTGGTTCCTGTGACTGCAGAGTTACATTAATATGTTACGCATTCGTTACCGTTTTCATGTCGAACAACCTATATACCCTAGAAAAGGGTGATAATTCTGACATATATGGGGTATTCGGAATAGGATCGGTCTTAGCTTGTATTCGTGGGGTACTCGTAAATTAGTTCCTGGACACTTGATGGCCGAGTTCCAAGCAGTCTCAGAAGAAACACACGCAGCTCGGTTATAGTTAGATGGGAAAGGGAAATGATATGGACAGATTTATGGTTATATTACTTGTTTGTACAGTTGCAAATTGTTTGGGAATAATTTATGAAGTAAGGTAGTGGAATAGCCCAGATTGTGTTCCTAACTTTAATTCTGCTGGCACACACTATAAACGGCGCCTCCTGTGTCAAGCGCGTATTTATTTTTGACATTTAGATTGCATAGACGCGCATGTGTGCT
This sequence comes from Oasisia sp. SBJ-2009, assembly GCA_964017155.1. NCBI lineage: Eukaryota > Metazoa > Annelida > Polychaeta > Sabellida > Siboglinidae > Oasisia > Oasisia sp. SBJ-2009. The sequence continues at coordinate 43,902,782 of OZ024860.1, forward strand.
TGTTTGCGTGCGTGCGCGTGTGTCTGTCTGTGTATGCATATGTGTATGCGTGTGTGTATGCGTGTGTGTGCGCGTGTGCGTGTGTGCGTGTGTGCGTGTGTGCGTGTGTGCGTGTGTGCGTGTGTGCGTGTGTGCGTGTGTGCGTGCGTGCGCGCGTGTGCGCGTGAGTGCACGCGGATATGTTTATCCAACCTGTTGTGTTTGCGCTTTCACCTCTTCTGCCGTGTTTCGGTCACTTCTATCGACGCCTTCCGTTACACAATGCTGCCGCGTCATTAGCCACCTGGTTAATTAGTAGTATTAATTCCATCGACAATACGCGACAGGAAACACCCATGATAACCGCCTCTAAGAATAGACGACGTGCATAGTTTCGTTAACAATGGCATTCGAGTTAATTACGAAAAGAAAAGGTGTTGACTTTGTCAGCTGCATGCTTCCGTGCCAGCTGCTTCGTTCGGTCGCATCTGAATAACAAGAAACACGCCTATTGTACGTAATTACTATTTTATTGTGTATATCTCCGTCAAGGTGTGCTACGTTCACAGCATTTCAATTTCTTGCAGGGTGGAATCCCATTGACCTTTAAATCAATTGTCCAAGTAAGTTTATGCCAACATTACGGTCGCATGGGTCTGTTTACTGAAACATGGGTCTGTTTACTTTCTTTTGAAATAACTGAAATGACTTTGGATATATATTATCAGAATGTGTTTCAGTCATGGATTGTCGCTTTTATCTTTCGTTCTTAGAAGAGGCGTACAAGGAACGACTCCAGAACAGAAACCAATATCAATCAAAATCTACCCTATAAATCATCTCGCTCCAGCATCTGGCCTCACGTTTCAATATAAAATGATATGGAAGAACATAAAAAAC
>OZ024860.1:43908660-43913660 GCA_964017155.1 Oasisia sp. SBJ-2009
ACGCGTGAACTTCGCGTAGTCGTAAGTCACCTTGGAGCATTGTGTTGTATTTCGTGTTGTTGTTTGTGTGTGCGTCTAATTTGTCAACGTAAATATGTTAGACACAGCTAACACCGTTAGGAGTGGGATAGTTGTGCGGTAATCTTCAATATTGGCGTTCGTGAGGTGTTGCAGCCAGATATAGTGACGATTGATTGTATCTACTCACAAAAACACGCCAGGGGTATCAGTTATCGTCATTACTCACAGGCAGGTTGGATATAGTCGGGGCGCACGGTGGTCGAAGTGGACACCTCGTGCTATTTTTGGTTGCCCTGTTGTTTTCTAAACTTCAAACCTTCCTTAATAATAATCCAGAGGGCAACCCTCTGAAATCAGTGTACCTCACTCCGAAAATCGCACTTAAATTCAGACGTATAGGGTGTCGGAATGGCCGTTTAGTCACAATTGCAATTTGTTTTTCTCATAGTTTGTTTTGGGCTACAAAGCTAGTTTTTATGGCAAACTATTCGTATTGCAGAGGAGCATAAACACAATAAATATCTTATTGAAATGTACATTTTAAGGCAACATATTCTGCAAAATGTTAAAATAAACACTTCCGTTTCGTCATCGACATCATGTAACGTTTACCGTAGTTCTCTTAATATATATTCAAAATATATGGTTAACATATCAAGATGATCCCCATTCATTCCTCTGTTGCTATATACCACGACATTGTAAAATGTATCAGCACATCACATGTTTTTGAACTAACATATACGTCACCCCTCATTTTGGATTGACGTAATGTTTTGACACAAAATGGGAATAACTAGTAAAATGGGGCGCCTACAGGATCGATAGGGGGCGGTGATATGCAACTCAGGCATGTGATGTAATCGGGCTAATTACGTGCACGCGCTGTTAGTTTACTTTTTCAGTTTATCTTTGAATTCGTTAGGTTCCAACTGTTATTCGTCCATAGTCGGGGCGCACGGGGGTCGAAGTGGACACCTCGTGCTATTTTTGGTTGCCCGGTCGTTTTCTAAACTTCAAACCTTCCTTAATAATATTCCGGAGGCCAACCCTCTGAAATCAGTGTACCTCACTCCGAAAATTGCATTTACATTCAGGGTTATGTGATCTCTTAATGGCCGCGCTGCATATATTTCTCTTTCCACATTTTCACAGTAAATGTATGACAACAAACTTAAGTGTATCATCAAATAATCAGGAATGACGAGAACTAATATGTATGGCAATATCGTATTGATATGTTTATTTATTAGGAAGCCAGGTACAAAACATTGGACAATATATCGAAAAATCAATTCGGTTTCGCAGTTGACGTCACACAACAGGAGTTATAATTACCTTAATATGTAATCAAGATATTTATGTAATATATCACGATGATGTACATTCATTTACCTACTGGATTATGCAAAGCAGTAGTAAAATAGTGCTACATTATACGCAATCACGAGCCGAACATGTACCCCACCCCCTAAGTGTTGCGCAATCGTGGCGTGACGCATATTGGAGTGGATTTCATTGATTGTATCAATTTCGCGTTTCTTAGTGTAATACTACACTAGTAAAGACAGTCCTGATGCATACGCTACTGCTGGTTATTAATGCAATGTTTGTTTAAGGCAATATAAAATTATGATAACACGCATTATTCGAAATAAAAACACATCAAGGTGTTACTCAATCACATCTTATACATTGTTCTGAGTCATCTGTGTCACTCTTGTCATAGCCATTTTTTTTCAACAAGAATTCAAACAGGTATTACTCGCCCATATTTGATATCTTTCCCATCGTATGGCCAAGCATCACAACACGGCACTTGAAAATTAAACTTCAATTCAGGCCTGAAGGTGTCGGAATGACTGTTAAGTCACAATGGCTAATTATGAAATATTCATGGTTTATTTAATGAAATTAGCTAGTCTCTGTACCAAAATATATCCGTTATGGTGAGAGGACTACATACCACAAATATATTATAAAAATGTATATATTTTAAGGCAATGAGAAACAAACAATTGAAGAATAAGTAGAAAAACATTTCCGTTTTGTCGTCGATTTCATATAAATGTACCATAGTCACCTTACTACATATTCAAGCTATGTAATGAGTGAACATATCAAAGGTATCCCCATTCATTTCTTGGTTGATTTATACCATACAATTGTAAAATACATTTGAACATCACTTGTTCTAGAGTCAACATACAGTGTATACTTCTCCACCTCATTTTGGTTTGACGTTAGATTTTAACATCATCTCTGGAATAACTTGAATATATAAATACGTTGCGTCTAATAAGTAAATTAAATATAACGTATTCTTGTTTTCAAATACACGAGGTATGTTATCATGTTTGAATGACATGTTTTGCAGCGTATCAATCATTTTAACTTAGTTTGGTGTCTACGGTGTTTTACCGACAACAAATACGAAACTAACAAAATAAACACAACGGACACTTATGATTACCAATTATATGGTATGTGACATCACTCTATTTGACAATGTCTAAAAAACGGTAACTTCTCGTCTGCATAAGCTATTTTGATTGTTGAAGATAACAATTTGGTGACGGCAAGGACGAAGAATTTCGCACTGTTATCATCATAACGTATTGAATCTTTTTGTTGTCGAGCGCCATACCTTCTCAAATTGAACCACACTACATTTCTTTGTGCGAAAAGCTTAAAGTCAGATTACTTGTAAAGATGAGTACTGTATATTTGCAACCTATATGTCATCAATAGTTTCAGTTGATGATTGTGGCATGGCAATTTTGCTGTTCGTCATCCATAAAGAAAGTATAGCTCGGAAGCAACCACTATCAATGTTGGAATGCTTTTTACACAACACTGGCGTCAACAGTGTCAGCCACATGCTTTATATATGGTTTAATGATCCATTCTGTTCAAATAGATCCGCTTAGATTATGCAGCAAAGCTGGCCAATAAGTTTGGGGTGAAACACACAGTAGTTATGGCTGATCAGGCTTTGCACGATATTTCATATGGGCTACGAGAGCAAGCTTCCACTGATGATGACATTGGCATCTTATTGTCATGTGTGTAGTTTCATCTCACTGTAAACGCTATGGGCGCAGTTGGAAAAATTATGTGGAGTCTTATCCTTATAGAAACTGGTTTGTGTAAGCAAGGATCGGCTAACAAAGGTTTTGAACACAAATGACTACGGGAGGCACGGGTGCATTTGACAAATGGGAAAATGGGCAATTGGGAAAATTTGGTTTAGTATAATAACATGCTCCCATTTGTTGTTGCTGCTGGTCACCACAACTACATTTATTCGCTGCCAATGTGCCTAAAGGAAATGAACAACCTGAAGAACCCAGCACCATATGTATATCAGTACTTCAGGAAAGGTCAATATGATGTGCGAAAAAAGCTGAGTCATTCAAATGTATCACTTCTGACATAGCTCATGGGCATATAAAGCATAGATGTGAAGGAGAGTGCGAATTGGCTTACATAAATACCCCTGGATGTAAAGTACGAACCAAGTAGCATTATACAAAGCCTGTGTCATCTGAGGTATCATTCCATTTCAAAGAAGTGATGAACCATCTGCAGTCTAGCAATCCCACGAAGATGGAAACCAGGAAATGATCAATCAAGCATGCATAAAAACAGCACATGATCAATCCCGTCACGGTAGACTCCAGCAACATACTAAATATTGCCACGAAACAGGGAGCCACTATCATGAAAACTCTGGAAACTGGAAAATATTTGCAAAACTGAGCTCCAGAAATATTTGAGAGAAATTATTAGATATCGGTTGGAAGACGGGTTCCACACATTTGGAACCAGTATCTTTGTCAGTGCCGCCTTTACCAGAATTTTCACAATGGTATACAAGTTACGTGTCGCCGGCAAATGCCCTTGTAATTGTTCTTGCGCTAAATGCCAAGTGCCGCGTTGTGCTGCTTGCAAGTGCAAACGGAACGATACCAAATGTAGGCGAGTAATACCTGTTCGGACTCTTGTTGAAAACAATGGCTGTGACAAGAGTGACACAGGTGACTCATAACAATCTTTAAGATGTGATTGAATACCACCTTGGTATGTTTTTATTTTCGAATAATGTTATCATAATTTTATGTTGTCTTAACAAACATCGCATTAATAACCAGCAGTAGATTATGCATCAGTACTCTGTCTTTAATAGTGTATATTACCCTAAGGAACGCGAAAATGATACAATCAATGAAATCTACTCCGATTTGCGTCACGTCACGATTGCGCAACACTTAGGGGGTGGGATAGATGTTTGGCTCGTGATTACGTATAACGTAGCACTATTTTACTATTGCTTTGCAGTATTCACTAGGTAATTGAATACACATCATTTTGATATATTACATAAGTATATTGATTACATATTAAGGTTAAGGATTAACTCATTTTGTGTGATGTCAACTGGGAAACCGAACTGATTTATCGTTATTTTGTCCAATGTTTTGTATCTGGCATCTTGAAAAATAAACGTATCAAAAAGCTATTGCCATAAATAATAGTTCTCGTCATTCCTGATTATTTGATACTACACTTAAATTTGTTGTTATACAGTTACTGTGAAAATGGGAAAAGAGAAATGTATATAACTGGGCCATTAAGGGCATGGATATAACCGCAATTTTCGGAGTGAGGTACACTGATTTGAGAAGGTTGCCCTCTGGAATATTGTTCGGGAGGGTTTGATGTTTAATAAAATACACGAAAACCAAAAATAGCACGAGGTGTCCACTACCTCCAAAATTTGGACCCGTGCGCCCCGACTAATAAGGCTCTCGTTAAAAAAATGTCGTCGTAACCAAATATTCTAAAAGCACTAACGTGTTTTATATGCATCGCCATTTGGTAAGAGGCCATGCAGTAATCGGAAAAAAGCGACGAACTTAGGAAAAAGGATTCGTTTTCGAAAGCTTGGAGGAGAACACGCTCTTATAATGTTCCAA
>OZ024860.1:43918660-43948660 GCA_964017155.1 Oasisia sp. SBJ-2009
AAGGCGAAGATTGCGCAGTGAAATACAACACGTGATTGTTCATTTGTAATAATTCGTCATCATTTATCTTATTCAATCGCACGAAGCAAATGCTTACAGGAAACATGCGGCTTAACCGCTAAAGTCTACACGCACAGGAAAGACAAATGGTAATAACAATTACAGTCAAATCCGTCATCATCCGTCGTTGAAAATAGGTGGCGACTGAAACCATCTACACTACACGTATGGGACCGATGCATCTTATTTACTAGACAGTGCAGGAAGTTCTTGCACGCGTTTATCACCTTCAGTAGCGCACGCTGTCTATGAGTCCTACGTGAAACGGGGTCGGTAAGACCAGCTGCAATTACAATCTACCGCAGGGAGATTCTTGTTTCAACCACCTAATCGACGAGCAAGTATTGGCAGAAAAATGTTCGACTACCAAAGGGAGTGCCTCAGTACCACATATCAGACTAACAGTTCACCTGCGGGTTGTCTCATGTAACACAATTATACGCTTCAGTAAACTGTTGCCGTTGTTTTTATCTTTCTGATAGGGCTGTGTTAATTGATGGGTACATTAAGAGCGTTTAATCATTACGCTGTTATGTCTGAGATGCTCTCTGCCGGTTTTTTGTTTGTCTTTACTAAACAATTGCCTGTATGAGCTGCATATACATCTTGGCGTATTTACCTAGTCATGCCAGCTAACATACAGCGTCATGCGCATGAAAGATGCAGTGTCCCTTCGGAGTGAAAAGTGAAACAAAACACACGTGTATTAATTATACCTACACCCGGGTTCGAATCCTCTGCTGCGGTGTTAACACTTTGGGCAACTCACTCAACATTGCTCCAGTTCATTCAGCTGTATTAATGGGTACCTGGCTATAGACAGTGGTGACTATGTATACTCGCAGCCTTTCGCAAATTTATTGTACCATGTGGTTGGACGCTTTCCAGAGAAGTTGAGATAGCATTTGATTGAACAGTTGTGCCAGGGAAGTAAAGGATAAAACCGCTTTGAGCAGTCATAAGAACTGGATACTGAGCTATATAAGAACTTACTTTTACATGTATATGTTGAGAGAATCCGGTTTCGAATCCTATTATGGTCAAGGGTATTTGAGTGGTATATGAATGATTTTCTGAATGATATTTCGGATTCTTTGTACCGTTCAGTGGTATTGAATGGTATTTTAAATTACCGTTGAGAGTACCACTGAGTCCTGCTGAAATATCATTGAATGGTTCAATGGTACTGAATGATACTGAATGGTATTCAATGGTAATTAGCGGTATACCATTGGCTCTTTTTGTAAGGGTTACTAAACGATTACCCGTACGAGCTGCCTATAAGTCTTGGCGTGTTTACCTTGGCATGCCAGCTAACCTACTCATTAAAGATGGACTGTCCCTTCGGAGTGAAAAGTGAACCAAAACACATGCGTATTAAGTATATCTATACAAATGTCGGACGCACGTTTGAGACAATGCGGGTTTTAATTCCATGCTGCCGTGTCGAACCGTGGACAAGTTCGTTCCTTGTACGTTACTCCGGTTCATCCAGATGTGGGGGTGATAAACTGGGTGTAGACAGTGGTGGGTACTCGTATATAACTAGTGTTCTGGTATTAATTGCAGCGTGGCTGAACCCTTCACGGAAAAACCAGATGGTGCTCGAATGAACAGGTCTGCCAGGGAATAAATTGTAAAGTGCTTAGAACGGTTCTGGGGACTGGAGACTGCGCTATACAAAAACTTGTCTTTACCGGTGTTGCATCACCTGATGCAGTAAACTACCGACTAACAATCGACCAAACACTATTAAGTACATGTTACGTTACATGTAATCAATTGCTACAATCGATTAAACACTATTACGTACGTTACAGGTAACCAATTGCTACAATCGACCAAACACTATTACGTACGTTACATGTAACCATTTGCTACAATCGATCAAACACGATTACGTACGTTACATGTAGCCAATTGTTATAATCGACCGAACACTGTTACGTACGTTACATGTAACCAATTGCTACAATCGATCAAAAACTATTACGTACGTTTGCCGTTCCAAAGTGAACGTAAAGCATATATTATGATATAAATATTGTTTGTTTGATGAGAGGATTCTCGGATTCTTTCCGTAGGATCAACCACAACACAGGAAATGCGAACGAATATGACAGTCAACAATTTGATCATTATGTTTGAATTGCATTTATACTTTCCGAACAGTTACACCCAGACACACATAATGCAAAAATACAATAACAACGTATGACCATAAAGTAATAAGATAACAACTAATTATTAACAAGAAACCCCGACTCTCGAACACGAAATCTCCTCCCCAAAACATGTTATCCACCAGGCCACGAAAGATGTACTAACTTAAAGGACAAACAAAGTTAACTTTTACGTGGCATACACCTAATAGAGTTAATATAAAGTAACAATTTCCACATATACTCAATTTTTTAACGCCAGCGGTTTACCAGAAAAATATTTTTTAACACCCAGCCATCCAAATTCTGTGCGCTACCCCATCTTAGACGAAGAATGACGTCACGACGGTGATCGAGGCGCTCTCCACGTAGATTCCCTGCATAGGGATTGGCTGTTGTCATGAAATGGCTGCAACTCGGCAACGCGCGTAACATGCTGATGACGGTAAATATAAAGTTGTCTATTATTGTTATCGCTTAAATCATCCCATCAACTGATGATACATGTCTACATCAAAGCATTTCTCCTCAAACTGGACCGATCAAAGTGCCAAACAGTACGCCCGCAAATCACCAACGTGAATCCATTGCTTCAATACTACCGGTTTTTTCAACTATTATTGCAACCGTATGCCGAACACGAAGGCATAATTACTAAAGTTTACCATAGATTTAACCACAGATTTAGATATACGTCTAAAAGCAGCTGCTAGATGTCACGCCAACTGAACGAACTGTCGAAGACTCGAAGTTGTTGACCCTTAAAAGCGTCGCCGGAAGCTGACCGAGATATAGAATGCCGCGCGCTGAATGGCCAAGCCAAATTAACCCTTCACCTATGGCGGCGTCCAGACCATCGTGGATTTCGTTAGAATTTTAGACTTTAAAGTCACATTCTGAGTAAACCGCTGACGTTAAAAAATTGAGTAAATGTGGAAATTGTTACTTTGTATAAACTCTATTAGGCGTATGACACGAAGCCGTAGCCTTTTTTTGTCCTTTAACTAATGCTCACACTTAGCAGATGGCTACGCGATTGACAGGCGGGGACAGAGTACAGTAGGCGCAGTCTGGACTCTAGGTGAAAAAAGTTGTACCTATAAAGGGATCCCCAGAAAACATGGACACCTGGCCCCTCACTGCTTACTATAGCATATTCGCTATGAACCTATATAATAATAATAATAATTAGTTAACTTCTATTGCGCCTATATCCTTAGAAACCAAGCTCAGAGGCGCATCAAAACAAAAAGGATTAATCGATCTCATAGTCGGTAAACAAATCAAGTTGTCATCAGATTGATTGATGCGCCAGGGAGCTATGGTGGATAGGCCAGATTGTACAGATATGTTTTTAAATGACGACGGAATTTAGCAATATTTTCAACTGATTTCACGCTAGAAGGAAGCATATTCCATAGAGTAGGCGCACCCACAGCAAAAGCCCTGGTCCCCATATTAGTATTGACCTTTGGTACAAAGAGTAAATCAGAAGTAGATGACCGAAGTTGAATAGGTTTTCTTATAGGAGTAACCAAAGTATGTAAATACGATGGCTGCTTAGAAGAAAGTGCCTGGTAAGTAATGGTACACATCTTAAACAGTATACGATATTGGACAGGCAGCCAATGCAGAGACTTTAGAAGCGGCTTAGAAGGAGTAAAGCGTGGAGACCTAGTCACCACCCTTGCTAAGCCATTTTGAACACGTTGTAGTTTTGTGATATCCTTAATAGCAATATTATGAAAAAGTGAATTACAATAGTCTAATCTACTACTAACTGATGCAGTTGCAATAGTCTTTGCAACAGAAACAGGCAAATATCGACGAATACGCCGCAAATCACGAATGTGGTAAAAACATGTTCGACAAATTTGAGAAATGTGTTCTCTAAAATTTAATTTATCATCAAAAATTACTCCCAAATTCCTAGTCGAAATTGCAGGCATAACATGCTGATTAAGTAAGGGTATAGGAAAAAGAGTCTTAATTTTGTCACTCTGCCGGTGTGTACCAATAATAAGAAACTCAGTTTTATCAGCATTCAGCTTCAATCTACTCTCAGTCATCCAGCAAAAAATGTCATCAATACAAGTTCTAAGCTGCTGTAAAGAACTACTTGCATCTGAAGTGGATAATGATATATAAATTTGAGTATCATCTGCATAAAGATGATGGCTCAAATGATGCCTATTAATCACTAGACTCAATGGAGTAGTATACAGTGTAAAAAGTAATGGTCCCAAAACTGACCCCTGAGGAACACCACAAGAAATATTAAGTGGTGACGAAAAACAATCCCCAATCTTAACTCTCTGGTGTCTACCACTCAGATATGATCTAAACCAGCTTAACGCTATACCAGACACACCATACCACACAGACAAACGATCCATTAGAATAGAATGATTAATCGTATCAAAAGCAGCTGACAAATCAAGTAAGGTGAGTGCAGTAACTCTACCATTGTCCATATTTATAGAGTGATGTCGTTATGCACTTTTAAGAGAGCAGTCTCTGTAGAATGAAGTTTCTTATATGCAGATTGGAATACATTTGACAAATTATTTGAAGTAATGTGAGATCCAAGGCGTTTTGCTACAACCTTTTCAAGAATTTTAGATATGAAGCTCAAATTAGAAACAGGTCTATAATTTTTCAAGTTATCTTTCGACAAAGTTGTCTTTTTAAGTAATGGATTTACATGCGCCTGTTTAAAATCATCAGGAAAAATACCTGTCCTCAGTGACACATTTTCAATATTTGTAATATATACCAAACTAGTACTAAGAATGACCGGTAGGTGGAGTGTTCGCTGACAACGTCTAGTTGGATCGATATACGTTCTGAGCAATTTTTTTATTATTGATTACACTAGCATCTCCAAAAATTGTGTGGTATATAGAGGACGTAGTTGGACGGGTGGGGGGGGGGGGGGGGGTAGACTCGTTAATCAAACCGTTAGCCAACGGGTCCAATTAGTAACACCTACAGGCGGCTTAGACTCAGAAGGGTTGAGATTATCCGCTAGAATTCCGCAGACCACAGATGGTCAACGGGTCAACGGTCTAATGGTCGATTACTGCGGTCACCACAAACATCTTGTATCTTATATTGTAAATGCTACTCCCCCCCCCCCCGGTGGGCAGCTTATAATAATAATAATAATAATAATAATAATAATAATAATAATAATAATAATAATAATAATAATAATAATAATAATAATAATAATAATAATAATAATAATAATAATAATAATAATAATAATAATAATAATAATAATAATAATAATAATAATAATAATAATAATAATAATAATAATAATAATAATAATAATAATAATAATAATAATAATAATAATAATAATAATAATAATAATAATAATAATAATAATAATAATAATAATAATAATAATAATAATAATAATAATAATAATAACAATAACAATAATAATAATAATAATAATAATAATAATAATAATAATAATAATAATAATAATATGTTTATTTGGTATAGCGCCACATCCATAATCGTTCGTGGCGCTTCACAACAATTTAAAAGACATAAACAGATATATGCATACAATAAGACAAATACTACTGTTTTAAAATAAATGTAAAAAAAATATGTATGGGTATATAAATAATAAAATTAATACGGTATTAAATAGCGTAGCACTTTTAAATAAATACATAAATTACGTATTAGTCATACAAATACACACTAATCGGTCTACTGTATAACTACATCGCAATGATACTGATAAATGACGGGATATGTATAATAACAATAATGTTCATGTCAATTTACACTAATATGCAGTATGAAAAAAAAGTGTCTTCAGTAGACGTTTGAAGCTGGTGAGATTGTCACAAGTCTTAATGACCATTGGTAAATTTTCCATAGCGACGCAACAGCGACAGCGAACGAGCAGTCTCCAGCTTACACAACAGACATAGTCTCTGGTGTAACAGATGACGTCAATGACTGGAAATTACTCGCGACGTAAAGGGATCATCAACTCACCCATCAGGGAATAATATATCTCGCAATGTTATTAACTCATAAATAACACTAGATGTAGTATTATTAAACACACGTGTTGACGTTCTAGACATTAAAGCGTTTGTTTTTATTAATTTGCGTATGTTTAAATGGCATTACCTATTACCTTTTCAAACGTGTGTAAATTGACTTGGATAATTGGGAAGATAATTCACTCCCAAGAAAAAATACAAGAACTCACGCTTTACTTGATGCGAATTGCGCGTTTTTGTGCATTCATAAATGAATGGGAAGACTCGTGGGGGCGGCGGTGACGTTTCAACAGCGCAAATAACGTCAGGGGGCGTTATTAATTCATACACGTATTAGGAACGATACTGTGGGTGTTTTTTGCTAAGTCGTGCATACACAACACATATGTCAGTAAATACATTTTGGGGAGAGCGGTGGCACCGTGGGTAGAGGTTGGGACGCTCAGTCAAGAGAGACTGGGTAACATTCTGTGCTGCGGATGTCGAACTGTCGGCAAGTTCGTTCACTCTACGTTGCTCCAGTTCACTCAGCTGTATGGATGAGTATCTGGTAATCCTGGGGACTGGGTACTCACTTCCTCACTTCCTCACTCACTCACTCACTCACTCACTCACTCACTCACTCACTCACTCACTCACTCACTCACTCACTCACTCACCCACTCACTCACTCACTCACTCAGTGTCTCACGCAGTCAACACTCAGTCAGTCACTCACTCACTCAATCACTCACCCACTTATTCACTGTCTCAGTCTCTCAACCACTTACTCACTCGATCACTCGATCACTCGATCACTCACTCACTCACTCACTCACTCACTCACTCACTCACTCTCTCACGCACTCGCTCACCCACTTACTAATTCACATACCCACTCACCCATTTAATAATTCATTCACTCAGCCAGTAACTCACCCAATCACACACTCACTCACTTGCCTACTAACCCACTCACTTCTTCACTCACCCATTCAATTACTTATTCACTCACCCATTCAATTACTTAATCATTCACTCACTCACTCACTCACTCACCCACCCACCCACCCACCCACCCACCCACCCACTCACTCACTCACTCACTCACTCACTCACTCACTCACTCACTCACTCACTCACTCACTCACTCACTCACTCACTCACTCACTCACTCACTCACTCACTCACTCACTCACTCACTCACTCACTCACTCACTCACTCACTCACTCACTCACTCACTCACTCACTCACTCACTCACTCACTCACTCACTCACTCACTCACTCACTCACTCACTCACTCACTCACTCACTCACTCACTCACTCACTCACTCACTCACTCACTCACTCACTCACTCACTCACTCACTCACTCACTCACTCACTCACTCACTCACTCACTCACTCACTCACTCACTCACTCACTCACTCACTCACTCACTCACTCACTCACTCACTCACTCACTCACTCACTCACTCACTGTCCGCCGTCCGCCGTCCGCCGGGACAGCCTCTGTTGCTTTCAACCATCTGTCTACAGACGTTCGTTTCCTTCACTTCTGTTCATTTCCCCTGGCTCCAGACCCGCGTATTGTCGATACAGTCGCCGTATTGACAGTCTGATTGGACTGTCTCGTGTATTCCCAACTGAACTGCTCGCAACAAGGAATAGACTGAATACTGTAAACAGGATGACCGTCAGGAAAGAAATTGAACATTTTAGATATATTGTTGACCTTCGTGAGACAGGCGGCATTATTGTAAACATCAACAACAACATTAATTTATACAATTAGCAGAACTTCATATAGAAGTGTCATAGCCAGAGGGTGGCAAGGGGGCCATGGACACACAATCCCAGAGAATTAGGAGGGAGGGGAGCGGAGGATCAATATATAGCTACTTGATTTATAGAATAACAAAATGGAGACGACATGGGGGTGATTGTGTAGGAATTATAATTTGAATGATAACAAATGTGTTGGGTAACATAACGAGAAACGCTGATGTAGGGGCTACGGGCTCGTGTTTCTTTCGTATTGTGTTATTTCACACGCACACGCACACGCACACGCACACGCACACGCACACGCACACGCACACGCACACGCACACGCACACGCACACGCACACGCACACGCACACGCACACGCACACGCACACGCACACGCACACGCACACGCACACGCACACGCACACGCACACGCACACGCACACGCACACGCACACGCACACGCACACGCACACGCACACGCACACGCACACGCACACGCACACGCACACGCACACGCACACGCACACGCACACGCACACGCACACGCACACGCACACGCACACGCACACGCACACGCACACGCACACGCACACGCACACGCACACGCACACGCACACGCACACGCACACGCACACGCACACGCACACGCACACGCACACGCACACGCACACGCACACGCACACGCACACGCACACGCACACGCACACGCACACGCACACGCACACGCACACGCACACGCACACGCACACGCACACGCACACGCACACGCACACGCACACGCACACGCACACGCACACGCACACGCACACGCACACGCACACGCACACGCACACGCACACGCACACGCACACGCACACGCACACGCACACGCACACGCACACGCACACGCACACGCACACGCACACGCACACGCACACGCACACGCACACGCACACGCACACGCACACGCACACGCACACGCACACGCACACGCACACGCACACGCACACGCACACGCACACGCACACGCACACGCACACGCACACGCACACGCACACGCACACGCACACGCACACGCACACGCACACGCACACGCACACGCACACGCACACGCACACGCACACGCACACGCACACGCACACGCACACGCACACGCACACGCACACGCACACGCACACGCACACGCACACGCACACGCACACGCACACGCACACGCACACGCACACGCACACGCACACGCACACGCACACGCACACGCACACGCACACGCACACGCACACGCACACGCACACGCACACGCACACGCACACGCACACGCACACGCACACGCACACGCACACGCACACGCACACGCACACGCACACGCACACGCACACGCACACGCACACGCACACGCACACGCACACGCACACGCACACGCACACGCACACGCACACGCACACGCACACGCACACGCACACGCACACGCACATTATATGTAATATAAGCAATACAAAAACACCGTTAACATAAGTACCGCTAAATAATAAACAACATCACGTATCAGTTTGCCACTGGGCGGATATTTATAGAACATCGTGTCTGTTTCTTTTCCGCTTTGTTGTGCATGCTTGCGCAAACTATAAAAACGTTAGTTTCACAACAGATACATAACTTTGGTATTTATAAACCGTCACAGCTCGGATATCATCGAAGAAAAATTGCCGCTGGCCGTCTGTGTAACGGAGATACGGTCACAGGCGAAACATGATGATAAACACAGAATACGACGTCAACAATGTGGTTACTACAAGGATGGCGCGACCACAACCTACTCTATTGTTACGGGAGCCGAGTGTCCCCCGGGTAGCGTCTGTAATCCCGTCTCATCGAGACTGGCTGCCGTAACCCCCTCAACAAACGAGACGCCATATCAGACTGACCGAGATTTGATCCGATATCTGACGTGATAGTAAACACCTCGCAGTTAGTTTGCCGCCAGGGTTCGGAATTATGAATTGTATTCACTCGCTTGGTGGACTAGTTGCCTTAAAATGTTACTCATCCACCACTACACCGATTTATGCAAATGTGTATGTTGATTTGCAATGCTCCTTTGAGGTAAATGTAAAAAATATAAATCTCATAAATCACATTACGCCTAACTCAAAGTGTTTGCAGTTTATTTTTAAAACAAGTGGATAACAGCTACTTGCCTGTCGGACTATGCAGAATGAAAGCGTAGGTATAACAAGTTAGTCATCCCCGGGAATTTCTATTCGCCTCGGGCAAGTGGGCTGCTTACCGCACAGGAAACACAGGTTTGAACTGAAGCCGCCGATAACAAAATAATGAATTCATTACTGTACGTGCAAATACAATGCACACACGCGCGCGCGCACGAACGCACGCACGCACGCACACACGCACACACACGTACGCAAACACACACACACACACACACACACACACACACACACACACACACACACACACACACACAAACACAGACTGACAGACAAAGAAAAGACAGTCAGACAGTCAGAAAGTCAGAAAGTCAGACAGTCAGACAGTCAGACAGTCAGACAGTCAGACAGTCAGACAGTCAGACAGTCAGACAGTCAGACAGTCAGACAGTCAGACAGTCAGACAGTCAGACAGTCAGACAGTCAGACAGTCAGACAGTCAGACAGTCAGACAGTCAGACAGTCAGTCAGACAGACAGACAGACAGACAACCAGACAGCCAGACAGGCAGACAGGCAGACAGGCAGACAGGCAGACAGGCAGACAGGCAGACAGGCAGACAGGCAGACAGGCAGACAGGCAGACAGGCAGACAGGCAGACAGACAGGCAGGCAGGCAGGCAGGCAGGCAGGCAGGCAGGCAGGCAGGCAGGCAGGCAGGCAGGCAGGCAGGCAGGCAGGCAGGCAGGCAGGCAGGCAGGCAGGCAGGCAGGCAGGCAGGCAGGCAGGCAGGCAGGCAGGCAGGCAGGCAGGCAGGCAGGCAGGCAGGCAGGCAGACAGACAGGCAGACAGACAGACATACAGACAGACAGACAGACAGAGAGGGGCGCGCGCGCTGTGCGGAGTGATGGACTAGTATAATGAGAGCCACTGATCTCAAAATATTGTAGTTTGTTTATATTAATCACAATACTGGTTAATAGGTATATCCACACTTGTATTAACTTGACTATTATGTGTAAGTTTGTATTACCATTTTGTGAAAATGTAGATGACTACTGTATTTTTTTGTACTCACTATGTCATTACGTTTTCAGTTCGCAAATAAACGTCTTGTTCTTGCGCAAAATCGTAGGCGGCAACAAGGGCGTGTGTCGGTGGAGGTTTGTTGAGCCTCCGGTAGGATGGTGTTGGTTTCGTACTCGCGGGAACAGTTGATTTTTTTGGAGACGATAGTAGCATTAGCAGGGACTTACTTACTTGTGCCTTTTTGCTCGCTGGGAGCATAAGCCATCGACCAATGAACGCCACTGTTTTCTGTCCGTGGCCATCCTCTCCATCTCTCTCCTGATGTATCCCATCTCTTTTGTTTCCCTTTTTGTGTCTCTTTGCCAGGTGTTCAGTGGCCTTCCTCTTCGCCTCTTCCCTGGGAGGTTCCATGTGATGGCACCATTTCTCTTCTTTATTTCATTTTATATGGGTAGTTGTTTGGTTATCTTCCAGAGTGTAGTGTTGGGTACCTTATCTGTCCACTTTAGGTGTAGGATTCTGCGCAGGTATCTGTTGATGAAGGTCTGTATTCTGTTTAGTAACTTCTGTGTACTTCGCCATGTCTCCGATCAACAGAGTAAAACTGCCTTGACATTTGAATTGAATATTCGCAGTGAATCGTAATTTGTTTTGCTTTCCACATTTTTTTCTCTCAATATCTCTTCTCTTCCCCAGGAAGCTATGAAGAGAAGAGATACTGAGAGATTCTTGGCTACGTTGGTATGGCCGAATCCAGAGAAGAGAGACTGTCCACTATCTGAGAAAAGCTCCAGAATTGCAAGACCTTGGGAAAAGACAAAGAGAAAAACCAACAAAGCGATTCGATGGTAGTCTAAAGAAAGATGTGGAGTTGGGGTTGGGTGGGTGGGGTTGAAGGAGGAAAACGTGGAAGACCGCAACATTACAACCGCACCACTGTCCTACCGCGCATTTAAAGTTATCCGTTTAATAGTGCAATGTCGACATGTATCACGAGCCGGGCTGGCCTCGACCAATGTCGTAGACTATACTAAAACCAGATATTGGTAAATTAGGTAGCGTCATGAGGCAGTATATCATATTTCTGTAAATAGGCCGGCGGTCATGCCAATTTTCACATTAGCTTCTTATGACAAGCCGTATGCCAGAGGTGTCTATAATAAATGGACACAGCTAATTGGAATAATTCTATGCGCTATTGCTGTTGCTATTGCTGGCAAAAGAAGGTCAACGGGTAGGCTACACAACTAGCTATTACAATGACTACCACAACACAAACACATCGATGACTGCCTTTGAAGCGGGTGATACTGTATTGTAAGATCTCAGTTGATTTAAGATTATTCTGGAAAGAGTGGGAGAAGAATGGAGAACAACAGCAAAATATACAAGGAATTGGAGACTATTGATAGACACCGCACTGAGAGAAAAGTGAGGAGAGGAAAGAAAAGACGAAGAGAATATGATAGAAACCTTGGCCAACCTCACGGACAATAGGAGGAGAACAACATATTCCATTCAAGTAGGATCATCTTCTGTTACAACTTGCCGCTGATGACTTTTCGTTTTCATAGTTGTGTATCTTAAGCATACTACGGCTACAGTGTAGCTAGAGTGCGTGCGTGCGTGCGTGCGTGCGTGCTTATGTGTAAATGTGGTTTTGGATTCCTCCTAGACGGTTTGGTAACGGGGACTACAAACTTAATTAATACACGAGCTTTCGGAAGACAAGTGACGCCATTATGTTTGGAAACGGACCTTGATACACAGGAGGAAAGCGAAGGTTAATAACGATTTGGGCAGATTCCGAGAAATTCCGATCAGTCGGAAACATAACGCGACAAAGTTTTAAAATGCATACACATATAAGTTTTAAAATGTATAAACATATAAGTTTTAAACTGTATACACACACACACACACACACACACACACACACACACACACACACACACACACACACACACACACACACACACTCACACTCACACTCACACTCACACACACACACACACACACACACACACACACACACACACACACACACACACACACACACTCACACTCACACTCACACTCACACTCACACACCACATACACACACACACACATACAGAAACAAACAAACACACATACACACACACACACACACACACACACACACACACACACACACACACACACACACATACACACACACACACACACACACACACACACACACACACACACACACACACATATATATATATATATATATATATATATATATACAAAGAATAAAGAGTGACCGTAATAGTGAGGTGTTACTGTACATTCTATTTCTAGTCATAACTGCTCGAAATAGCAGCGGTGCTGTTGCGTCAAGCGGCACTAAACATAACATTCTGGAATTGCTCTTTGAAGCGTTTTTTTCCCGTCGGCTTCAAAAGTGGGGCGAAGTACAACTTCCGGCTAATGATTGCTACCCACTGGGACGGTTCCGGGAAACGGGACAGACAAGCTGGCCAAGAAAGCACACGAGGAAAGTCGATAGAAGCCTCGAAGGCACGTCTGTGTTGCTCGGTTGCCAATGCGCTCGCACGCGGCAGCTGTCAATCAAACTCCGGGTGGGCGTGGCTTAGCGTGCTGAGTATAGATCTTCACTGTTGAAGAATGATACATTCGAATCGCAGTTCACCGCGGGAAGTGATCATCGCAAACCTGGGATTGTTGCGCTTCCCTACTGTACAGAAAAACTGGTACTGACGTCATCAGCCGCAGCGACCCTTGGCCATAGATTTAACTCTGTGCCCTTGGCGCACGAGGATGCAGCACGTGTACGGATAGAACACCTACAGTGTTCGTTCAACATGCAAAATGTAAACCCACGGTATGAATCGAGTCCCCCGCGTTTTGATCAGTTGAAGAGAGGGCTCCGTTGCGTTAGGTCACATTGGCAGAAGATGATCTGAAACAGTTGCGTCCGGAAGCAATCTAATCGAGAGTAGCAAATAACCATATTCAAAACGTGCAATGCCATCAAGCAGCACATGCCAATCGTGATTGTTTACAAGTTGATACCGTTGATTATAATATGAAAACGTCCTTTTCAGCTCATTAAGTACACAACACAATCGAACCTCGCTTTACGGTCACTTCAATAATACGACCACATCGCAAATGAAGTTACACCACACCTGTCCCAAATTAGTTACATAAAACGCGGAAGAAATATTAGTCCTACTAGTAACTAGCGAGATTACCTCGTTATTCATGTCAATTTGCCTGATCCCAAGTGTGAGTTTAATAGCGAGGTTCCTCTGTATGTTTATAACACAATACGTTTAATATAGTTCTTATCTAATTGTAATTATTATAATTATTATTAATACTCGGATGAAGTTGACTTCCCTCGCGGTATGACACTAAAAGATCGGCCCGCCAAGAGAGCTGATGTACGTTAAACGGTAGACGGAACTGACGAGGGCGATGATTTAGATGTGAGTACTGTGCGAATAAAAACGTAGCGTGGTCGGGGGAAAGGGATGAGAATGGGAGCGACGGGTGCGGGAGAGCTTTCGGCTGACGGGGACAGCACAACGGGACATTGCCGGGAAGAGAAGGAACACAAAAAACGGGCGCTATTTTCACACCGGACTAGTACCGAGAGGAGAGGAACACATTATCTTGTTTATTGGCGCGTCCAATTCCCGATTGTCGGATTGCCAGACAAAGCATGATACGTGCGCGCGAATCAATACGCTCCGTCTGCGCGCGCTCGCGCGTTTATAGTAATCGAGGAATAGATTGGGGTGTCACCGGCAGATGGCGAGACTCGACACACGGTGTTTTAACGGGCTCGCGTGAAGCGCTCGCTTCATTCATTCATTCATACATAGGCGTGCAGCCAGTGCCGCCAGCGAACGGAAGGAAACCGGCGTTTACGGCGCTGACAGGTAGCCGGGTTTCGCCCAGCCATGGAGAGCTGCCCGTGATTGATACGTACGTCACGTCACACCGGTCGCTGATTCGATCAGCACTGCCTCGCGAGAACCGACAATATCGTTTCGCGCGTTGAGTGGAGTCCTGGTTGCGTACATTAAGTAGCGCGTGTCGTTTCCTGAGCGAACGCGTATGTGTTCCTTTGACGGATTTCCTCATCAGAGTAAGCGAACGCGTATGTGTTCCTTTGACGGATTTCCTCATCAGAGTATATGCTACGGCTACGAAGAGGCAACAGTGTTTAGGGTGGAGATAATACTCGTGGACATACACGCGCACACACAAAACGTGCCTGTTGTAGGCTAGGTGCGAAACTGGAGTGTTGAATTGATGCGCGACGCTGGTATGACATAACGCTTGTGGATTCTTTACGCCGTATTGTTTATGTTTCTTGGTGAATTTACTGCGTCGCGACACGACGCTTGTCCCAGGAGTTGAACATCTGACCGAACAAAGGTATCGTACATTTGCATGTTCTATGACAGAATGTCTGTTCGATAATAATATACAAACTTCCCCTTACGGAGGTGTATAAAACGGTGAACTTTAAATTGCAGCGTGCGCGAAACGGTGCCGAAGTTCAACACGTGCACGAGTCGTCCAAACGGTGTCAACTTACGCTAAAAATCATTACATAAGTATCATGTAACAAGCGGGCAAATATCTTTGCAAATATATTTGAAACGTTGGCGAATTTAGTAAATCGTAATCGCAACTTTCCGATGTGTCCACCATTTAAGCACTTGATAAAATTATTCCCGATCTTCTACGGCACGGTACGTAAGGAAACGCGAATGAGAAGTGATTGTTATATAGTGGCCGCGTGAGTCATACACAAGGGCAAGTGTACGGCTTTTAACGTTCCTAGAACCACGTGTTTATACTGACCGCAATGGCATTGCCAGTGCAGTGACCATTGGTTTAATTCATTTACGAGAGCCGAGACGCAGTTGGCATTACAAATTTGTCGACGTTATGCAGGCAATTGAAGTCCATCGCCAGCGCTGATTGAATATTTATTATAGCCATCGACGTCTAACAGGTCTGTCCGGCTGCCGATAATGCAAACATATTCTGCTTATTGAGTTAGTTATTTAGGTCGGTGTCAAGGAGAGTTTCCAATTTGTCGCGAGTAAATTCGCGGCATTGCCCTGACTTGGGTCTGTATCAATAGTTCATACACTGCTATATTGACAGAATCAATCAGTCAATCAAATATGCGGTCACTCAAGTTAATGGAGACTGTTGAACCAATAGTTACATAAAGGTTTCGATGAGTAGAACACAGCAACGTCTACATAAAGATAAGGGAATCGACTTCGTATGTGTTATGCGTCATTTATTATCCCAAAAGGAGGGTAGTTAAAGCGCAAGTCTTGGCAGCGACGGTGTGTGTCCGTGTGAGTGTGCCTGTGTGTGCTTACGTACGTGTGCGTGTGTGGATGTGTGTGGATGTGTGTGTATGTATGTATGTATGTATGTATGTGTGTATGTGTGTGTGTGTGTGTGTGTGTGTGTGTGTGTGTGTGTGTGTGTGTGTGTGCGTGTGTGTGTGTGTGTGTGTGTGTGTGTGTGTGTGTGTGTGTGTGTGTGTGTGCGTGTGTGTGTGTGTGTGTGTGTGTGTGTGTGTGTGTGTGTGTGTGTGTGTGTGTGTGTGTGTGTGTGTGTGTGTGTGTGTGTGTGTGTGTGTGTGTGTGTGTTCGTGTGTATGTAAGTGGGCTTGCGCGTTGTGTGTGTGTGTGTGTGTGTGTGTGTGTGCGCGCATGTGTGCATGTGTGTACGTGTGTGTATGCCCTCGAGGAGCGTGTAGGTGTGTTCGTGCTTGCTTGCATGCGTGCGTGTACATGTATTTGCGAGCATGATCGCATGTTCGTGAGCGAGCGAGCAAACACACGTGAGCGAGCGAGCAAACACATGCGTGCGTGCGCTCCCGGGTGTGTTTACACAGTCGACAGAAACCTCACCTCGCGAACGTATATTTACATTGTAGCGGTCCGTGTATACGCAGTTGTATAAATTGGGTCGCCGCTGTCGTCTCCCGGGTTCAAGGCTAAACCTAAAATAGGCATCGCCACGATTTGTGTTAACTGTTAAGAGACTCTCCGACTCTATCATATTGACGGCGCCACTGTTACTATCACACTCCGCCCTGGTTCCACATGTCAGACACGTCCGGCCAAACGTGATTCGTTCTATGTCATCGTCGATAACAACCTACCGACTATTGCCGTGGCATTTATTTTGCTACGTCTAAACGGTTTTCAGATAAGTGTCCCTCGAAACAAAAGGCCGGCGGAACACCTTTTTAACAACCTGGCACGTAGGGCAAGTATCAATGCTATGATGCTATCACATCAACAGTTGGTAGGAAGGTGTTGATGTGATAGCATTGATACTGCCGATGTATGACTGCTGTGCCGCCATCTAGCAGCAGCAGTAGCATCATTCATTGCATTACGTGTCGAAGCGACCATAAGTTTCGGCGCGGTTGCTTAGCTGGATATCCTGGGTTTGGTGTTTAAGTGTGGATGTCTGTCCCGTCATTTAAGTTTCGTTTCGCGCGTTTTTGTGTGTGTAAAGTAACGGTAAAGACATTTACCGGTAGGGACGCGTACCTGGATAATGATACATTTACAGGTAGTAGAGGCTGTTTAATTGCTGCATCGGCGGTTATATTTTGTGAGCGAAACTTTCAAAATGCAAATAGTGGGCTAATTAAATGCAACTTGACTAGCAAAATACCTTAAACATGTATTTTATATAATACTGTTATTTAGGCTATATAGGTCAGTGTTAATAAAACGAGCAACATGCAAACTGGATCTTTAAACCACAGCCCAAACGATGCTTTCCGCTATAGGTAATCTAAACCTTGGATTAATGATGCTTTCTTCCATAACATGTGTAAACCACGGCCCAAATGATGACTTCCTTCCTACCAAATCGAAACCAGTGTCTAAATATTGCCTTCGTCCACAACAGATCAATACTGTCAACGTTGATGGCAGCAATCGTCTGCGGAAACTCGCTAACAAGTTACTTAATAATAAGTCCGCTTAACACGTCTGTCATTGCTCTATCGGTTATTAAAAATAACGAGCGGACCCGTCTTGGTTGGGACGGCGTCACATCACGGCTGCCCGTCATAAACCACGTAACCGCCAGTGAACACTTGATGTCATGCCCGTCTCCCGTTGCTCCTGGTGATGACGGATTGTTCCCGGCTGACTGGGGCCGCTTTCGTTAGTCGCTTAGCGCGAATCAACAGATCAAATGCATTCGCTCTCAGCACGCCGATTGATGTGACGCGAGGCCCATATAGAGCTGTCGGCGGACGAGAGCGCGTGCGAATAACATCGTGGCAATAGAAGGAGTGTCTTGGCGCGTGCTTTTTATAGAGTGTCTCGAACACGTTGATTTACACACGGAGTATTTCAGACGTACTGTTTTCTAGAGCGAGTGTTTTTTTCTTCACATTTGACTTTATATGAGGCTTTAGAACACACTGTTTTTATAGAGGGAGTATTTTAAAGATTGTTTTTACAATTATTTATGATATATTGTTTTTAGAGGAAATATGTGCCCACATATTGCATTGATGTACCGCACTTACAACTTACTCGACTAAACTGATTGGCTTTCCCCGATATATTAATAATAACACAAGTTTTATTGGCAACGCAACTGAGTTGGATTTACATTATTCAATATAATACAATTAACCTTTCAAAACGCCATACAATAAAAAATGTATTTGATACCGCAAATCATACCGTATTAATAGACTTGTTTACTTGTTTTTATATTGAATACATAGCTCTGTAACCTATTGTAGATAGGGATAATAAAGGCCTTCAAGTTGAACAAGGTGAGCATAACTCTGCCAACTTGACTGCCGATGACTATTCACAGTAAATATTGACAAAAACAATTTACGTCAAATAATGATCGTTGTAAGAGGTATTACTCTGCGAAGACAATGTACCACAGTGTGTACCACAACATCAGTGATTATGAACCGCTGTGACGGTTCTCCGCTCTATTCTTTTGAAATATGTGCGAAGACAATCTCTCCGTCTTCGTCCTTTCGTTAGCGCTACACTACTGTTATCCACGCTCTCTTTGTCGATATTTCCTTAACACATCCTCTGTCGTTGTTCCGCCCGTTATATATGTTTGCTGCCGACTAATTTAATTGCAGGAGTTTCATAATTTTGACCCCACTTCGTGATATCCCAATCCCTATTTTGAATTTCTGTTTCAATTCCCATATTATCAGAACTCAGTTGTTCTGTGACACGCGTAGGGGCCTACTTGCTCCTTCAGTGTTTCTGATATTTATTTACCTCAGTACACACCATCTGGTACATCGCAGGATTCCAACACTCCGCGTTGGCTATTCCGTGAAATCTATTTAACACATACTGCGTCCCGCATTCATTGTTGGTAATGACTGGACTTCGCTAATAGCTACCAATTAGTGTAGCGGTTATTGTGAGATGGTTTAGAAACAGTAATACCCAGCAGCTGCGCCTCGCCATTCCGCTTGATTGAAATTACCTTGTATGATATGACAATATGAATATACACTCTGTGAACGTAATGAGCTATGCAAACCAATCTTAACAATGGTCTGTTGGTCAATAATACCACTCTTTGTAAAAAGGCAAAGCACGTCTCTATGGCTAACATTGATTTTCCGTCATGTTAATATCGATTTTAGTCCAGGATGACATTAAAACGAGCCATTTTCCAATTGTAAAAAAGACGCGTAATGAAATGTCAGGAGACTGGGTAATTTCAACCGCAGCAATTTAACGATGAGATAGTTGACAAAAACATTGAGTAATGAATGACGGTGTGAAAAAAAAGTATCTAACTACTCGTCAGAAACTCATTGTCAAAGTCACTAATACGTCGGTCTGTCCTTCCGTCAGCCGCCATGCACTCCATTCGCCAGTTCTTGCGTCCGTCCGCCCGTCCGTCATTTATACCGCATGTATGTGCGTGTGTATATGTATATGTATATGTATATGTATATGTATATGTATATGTATATGTATATGTATATGTATATGTATATGTATATGTATATGTATATGTATATGTATATGTATATGTATATGTATATGTATATGTATATGTATATGTATATGTATATGTATATGTATATGTATATGTATATGTATATGTATATGTATATGTATATGTATATGTATATGTATATGTATATGTATATGTATATGTATATGTATATGTATATGTATATGTATATGTATATGTATATGTATATGTATATGTATATGTATATGTATATGTATATGTATATGTATATGTATATGTATATGTATATGTATATGTATATGTATATGTATATGTATATGTATATGTATATGTATATGTATATGTATATGTATATGTATATGTATATGTATATGTATATGTATATGTATATGTATATGTATATGTATATGTATATGTATATGTATATGTATATGTATATGTATATGTATATGTATATGTATATGTATATGTATATGTATATGTAGTGTGTGTGTGTGTGTGTGTGTGTGTGTGTGTGTGTGTGTGTGTGTGTGTGTGTGTGTATGTGTGTATGTGTGTATGTGTGTATGTGTGTATGTGTGTATGTGTGTATGTGTGTATGTGTGTATGTGTGTATGTGTGTATGTGTGTATGTGTGTATGTGTGTATGTGTGTATGTGTGTATGTGTGTATGTGTGTATGTGTGTATGTGTGTATGTGTGTATGTGTGTATGTGTGTATGTGTGTATGTGTGTATGTGTGTATGTGTGTATGTGTGTATGTGTGTATGTGTGTATGTGTGTATGTGTGTATGCGTGTATGCGTGTATGCGTGTATGCGTGTATGCGTGTATGCGTGTATGCGTGTATGCGTGTATGCGTGTATGCGTGTATGCGTGTATGCGTGTATGCGTGTATGCGTGTATGCGTGTATGCGTGTATGCGTGTATGCGTGTATGCGTGTATGCGTGTATGCGTGTATGCGTGTATGCGTGTATGCGTGTATGCGTGTATGCGTGTATGCGTGTATGCGTGTATGCGTGTATGCGTGTATGCGTGTATGCGTGTATGCGTGTATGTGTGGGCGTGGGCGTGGGCGTGGGCGTGGGCGTGGGCGCGGGCGCGGGCGCGGGCGCGGGCGCGGGCGCGGGCGCGGGCGCGGGCGCGGGCGCGGGCGCGGGCGCGGGCGCGGGCGCGGGCGCGGGCGTGGGCGTGGGCGTGGGCGTGGGCGTGAGCGTGCGGACGGACGGACGGACGGGCGGGCGGGCGGGCGGGCGGGCGGGCGGGCGGGCGGGCGGGCGGGCGGGCGGGCGGGCGGGCGGGCGGGCGGACGGACGGACGGACGGACGGACGGACGGACGGACGGACGGACGGACGGACGGACGGACGGACGGACGGACGGACGGACGGACGGACGGACGGACGGACGGACGGACGGACGGACGGACGGACGGACGGACGGACGGACGGACGGACGGACGGACGGACGGACGGACGGACGGACGGACGGACGGACGGACGGACGGACGGACGGACGGACGGACGGACGGACGGACGGACGGACGGACGGACGGACGGACGGACGGACGGACGGACGGACGGACGGACGGACGGACGGACGGACGGACGGACGGACGGACGGACGGACGGACGGACGGACGGACGGACGGACGGACGGACGGACGGACGGACGGACGGACGGACGGACGGACGGACGGACGGACGGACGGACGGACGGACGGACGGACGGACGGACGGACGGACGGACGGACGGACGGACGGACGGACGGACGGACGGACGGACGGACGGACGGACGGACGGACGGACGGACGGACGGACGGACGGACGGACGGACGGACGGACGGACGGACGGACGGACGGACGGACGGACGGACGGACGGACGGACGGACGGACGGACGGACGGACGGACGGACGGACGGACGGACGGACGGACGGACGGACGGACGGACGGACGGACGGACGGGTGCATAATTGCATATACGTATGTACGTATATGTACATTATAAGTATGTGTAACTGTGTGCATATGTACATTAATTTTGTAGGCGTGTACATAGGTATATATGCATATACCTATGTATGTATGTGCGTTGTTTTTTGTATGTATGTATGTATGTATGTATGTATGTATGTATGTATGTATGTATGTATGTATGTATGCATGCATGCATCCATTCATGCAAGCATGCATGCATGCATGCATGCAAACATATAAATACATACATACATGCCTGCATGTTTACACGTAAGAGTGATGTATATACCCACGTACGTACATATGTACGATGCATGCGTACATGTTTATGTATGTTTCACTGTTATCTCGGTCATACAGTCGTGCCTTGGAGTGCACTCACCGAGTTCAGATCAAACTTCGAGATCACTCATCATTCATTACGTTATGTACCGTGTCGTGGGCTGAGTTTCTTGCCATATCCTTCTATATCATTGTTTTTATAGCGTGACATTTATTCAGGTCGATTCCTCGATAATAGCCATCACGTTTATACTTTTTTGTTTGCCGAGTACTTGACAATTCGTCAATTCACTTAACAAGCACTGCGACCATATATCAAAGTGTAACGACGATGCTATCGCTAGCCGGAGACGAACACCCGGCTTGTTTGGCTGCCAGTTGTCAATGTTGGTTATGAACGATCGCGTCGTTTTGACTCAATATAGCTATGCATTGGGTCACGTTTTCTATTTTCGCTATACTGGCTCGGTGAATGTGCTTTCTATAATGACACCATTGCGTGACAATGAACTATGCATTGAACCAGTTCATTCCTCGGCTGCATGAAGGAGTACCAGGCTATAGACAGTAGTGGAAATTGTGTACGAATAGACTTCGCATATTAATTGCAGACAACTTCTTGTTCGTTTTGCACAAAGTGGTCGCTTAGGTTTGTATGGTGCATGGTAGTGTGTTTAATTTGACTACTGCTGAAGTTCTAACAAAGAACATTATAACAGTGAGATTGTTCAGTTTTATTGATCGGTAGTGTTCGGAAAGAACGCCTAACGTATCACCTGGGCATAGACAGAGAATGGGTTTCTCACCTAATTGCACACATTGACAAACGCGTCTAGGGGAGGT
The DNA here is from genome assembly GCA_964017155.1 of Oasisia sp. SBJ-2009. Classification (NCBI taxonomy): domain Eukaryota; kingdom Metazoa; phylum Annelida; class Polychaeta; order Sabellida; family Siboglinidae; genus Oasisia; species Oasisia sp. SBJ-2009. Next base: position 43,941,999 of record OZ024860.1, read on the forward strand.
TGTGCGCTTTGCCGAGAATTCGAGATGACGGTCGTGTGAACAGGTCTGCATAGGAGGACATTGTAAAGCATTCTGAACAGTCTTCAGTCTTGCGTTATCTAACAAGTTTATGTTTAATGTACTAAACTGCCTCTTAGTTTCTATGCGTTGGAAGGGCGATATAAACGATTTGAATAATACTTTTTCCTGTTCATGTGTCGTGAAAATAGTCCCATACTTTGAGAATACGATTTTTTTGTATATCTTAGTTTTCCAACGTTTTCAGTTACTATCATTTGAAGCTTTTTTGCACATTTAAGACCTTCATTTGTCACAATCGTTCTATCCTGTGGGCGGCGCCACCGTCGTAGTAATCTGTCTTCTTTTATTTCATCATCAGCACGATAAAATCCTCCTGCCTGATCCCGTAATCTGGCATCGCGTGCGATTGGAGGGATTAACCGACATCCAGCATAGTTAATAATAATAAATCATGACTTTGATTGGCTACGAAATCTTACATAAGCCTTGCATTTGACTATTTCTGTATTTCGATGATCGATGGGGTTGTCAGTTTGCCGGGCCTATCACCTGTACGAATCGAATCGGCCACCCCAGGAAGACCAGAAGAAGAGTTGATTCTGACAATGTAACGCAAAGCCAACTCTCTGTTCCACAAAAAATCTATTGCATCGCGCGTCGCTTTATCTGAGTTAATAGACATATTGATTAAAAAACCACCATCGTTTATGCGATCGTCGATTATTGCCATGGGAGTCCGGTGTTGTTCAAACTGGTTGTACGCGAGCAATTATTGCACGCAAACCCGTCACGCACCGATACGCATGACCTTATTCCTTCTGTCAGTATTCTCACCCAAGGATGGAGTTTTTTTCTTTGTATTGATTATCTTCAAGGATTTCTGTAGACGGCGCGACGAAGAGCGAGAGTGATTAATTACGTCATTAACCCAGTGACCTATACAGCCACCAGACAATGACCAAAAACGCACGGAAAGAGTTCATTGTTCTGCGGTGTCAATTCCAAAAACCAACTGATTACCCCGGCAGATCAGCGGCCGATGAAATACGACGTATCAGTGTCCATGCTTACAAAGTGTCATTCGGCTTAATCGGATACTATGTCTGTCTCCTTCATACAAAACCACCGGACGAGTCAATAGGTGCATCAGCAGACTACATCTGTTTTAAAAGGAATTTGTCACTCTCGCTCCAGATTGACAAAAACGAACTCATTAATTTGCAATGAGTTGATAGTAATTCGATGTAGCCTTCCCACGTATCAATGGCGCCAACGCACGGACTAATTCCGGAGCAAAAGTACGCTTTCGCGGGAATTTACCGTTGTGTTCATCGTCCATTGAAACAACCACGCATGTGAAATGTTCTTCACGTTCTGCGAAGAACGTAAACACCGCCATAGACAACACTTCTGTAGTATTAAATGGAACCACCGTCAGAGCACCAAATCGATACCTGTGTTTTTACCTATCGCTACATCAGTCCATTGCTGGAGCATGGCTGGTTAAATCTACATTTGAGCTGGTTAAATCTACATTTTTAACAATGTTATGGATTTGTAAGGTAATTGGTATTTGCGCATGCTGAACTAGGAGAAAGCAACGAAAATTTGATTGAACTAATAAGGAAATGTTAAGGTACTACTTTTTGTTGATGTAATCATTTGGAAGAAACTGTATATAAGCCGCTGATCATCTCTATCCGGTATCTGTGCTAGAGAAGTAAACGATCCCACACATAAAAATTGAAACAACCTGTACTGGAATCAATGAGTAGGGATCTCATTATATAAACTGCATTAATGTAAAAAAAAACTCTTAATTACTATGTAGGCATGGAGACCATATCGCAAGAAGGATATTGATATACTAGAAAAAGTACAAAGGAGAGCAACCAAAATGATACAAAAACTCAGGAATATTACTTACGAAATGCGTCTAAAAGAATGTGGATTAACAACACTAGAAACCAGGAGACTGACAGAAGATCAGACAGAAGTGTTTAAAATATTGAATGGATATGAAAATATTTACAGAAATATATTTTCTCGGTTAAGGAAGAGAGAAGGTCTAGAGGACATGGAATTACATTAGCAAAGAAGCAGTGTAGATTAGATATTATAAAATTTTCATTTTCATAAACAACAGTAAATGAATGGAACACATTGTCGGCTGATTGTGTAGGTGCTAGTAGTGTTAACATGTTTAAAAATAAAATCGACATATACCTAAAAGGGCGGGGTACGTTTAGATAGATAGGTTGAACTCTCGATAAGCCAAAGGGTTTCCTTGTCCATCTGCCATCTAGAGTTGAATCTCTAGGTGGCAATCTTATTAAATCTTGTTAAAGAAGTAGAAGGTGGAAAAATGTTGGACCCTCGATGAGGCCCAGACTTCTTGTAGTAAGGTTATGACGAATATGGCATTTCATTCGATTCGAACATTGTACTGAATGTCTCAGAAATTTCGAATGCGAATCGAATATCGAATCGAATACGAATTTTCAGTGGCTTCGAATTTGATTAGAATTCAGGGCATATCTAATGAACAGGCCAGTGGGATTTCGGTTTCGGAGCTTTAAGTGATAAATGTAAATTTTTCCCATGGGTTTTCATGTTCGTGATATTATAAGATCGCTCAAAAGAAAGTTTTGGTAGTACAGATGATGTTGCTGCGATCCGATTGTCAGAGGACATGAATATTCGGAAGGTCTTCTTTCATAGACCTAAGTTTTTAGAATTTGGAGTCAACTCGATTAGCGGAAAGAGGCTGGAATATTCGAAATATCGGCAACAGATCAAATTTCGTCGTAGACAGATCAAAATTTCGTCGTGGACCTATGCTGTAGGTCTTCCGTCAGCTGAAGTATGAAGCTTGTTAAAGCAGTTTGGTTCACTGTGGCTATGTTTAAAACGACAGAATGGCTAATTTGGTTAACTCGGCTATTTCGGGATGGTTGAACAAGCGAATTGAGACGCGATTAACTTGTAAATGGCAGCGTCTATCAACTAAGACGCAGTTTCTAGGAAACTGATTGTTCTTTAATAGAGGTATGTTATAACATCACAACTTGTGATAACTATTCCATATGTCGCTGTGTTTGCTAATGTAACATTGGTTTAGATTGCACTAACGAGAACGCCAACTGCCGTCTAGCATCCTCGATGCATAATAAGAAATACCTAGCGGAGGTTTTTGTTTGTATTTTGCAGACGAACCAAATCCATTGTTAAACATTGTTATTAAACACAATTTGGTGGATAAAATATATTCAACACGTATAGAACTCCTACATGTAGCACGGAAACTACGTAAATGTACACGCACAACGCAACGAAGCAAAGTATTGCAGAATTCTCTGATCATAACAACGCAGCATTCAGAACTGGAAAGTCATTATCTATTGCATCAACATCCTGCAGACAGTACCCAGTGCAATGTGGTCGTTTACGCTTGGATTGCTGCATGCTGATATGTTTTATTTGGTTGCTGGCGAAGCTCTAATTGATCGGTAATTTTGGGAAAGAACACCTAGGCATAGACAGAGAATAGGTTTCTCACCTAATTGCACCGGTTGATAAATGCGTCTAGGGGAGGCCATTACACGATTGTCGACATAAGAAAAACGAGGCAGTGATTTCGAGAGAGAAATAACCTTTCAATGTGTTTGTACATCCTGATTTAAAAAACGAAAAAACAGACACACTTGCATTAAGTTAAAGACAGCGCTGCTGTACGTAGTGCCTGGAAATTCATGGATCTGTCAATGACATGGAGCTATCCATGACGGAAAGGGCTCTTGTGTATAGAGATTGACAGAATCCGTTTGATGGAACCATTCACCCTGTCGATTTTATCGGCGCCATTATTGTAAGATTTGATGAGAAGGCTACCACAAATCTGGCGATAGGACAGTAACAAAATGCGTTTAGATTTTCCTGAAACCGAATTGTAACTGTGCATTCAATTTGCAACTCAGATTAGTTCAGAAACAGAATTTGCATTTGATATATGATGCCTAAATGCTTTGCATTTGATATGTGATGCCTAAGCGCTTGCATTTGAACACGAGCCAAAATAAATTATTTTAAAATATCAAATGATATTCATTCATAATGCAGACATCATTATTTGATTAATCAATATTGTTAGATTCTATTCTGCGCATTAGCCAAATTTATACTATTAGTCGGGGCGCACGGGTCCCAATTTCAGGGGTAGTGGACATCTCGTGCTATTTTTGGTTGTCCTGTGTTATATTGGCCAAATATCGCTTATAAAGAATCATAGTTTGGCTGGTATTAGGAATGAATAATATCTGCATCAACACTAATTTATCCAGTAAACGCCTTCGAAATTCATTTTCAAGCGCAATTTAATGCGATGGCATAATGCAACCATGGAAAATGGTATTTGTATTTAACACCTTCATTTACCCAATACAACCTCTCAACATGATCATACCATGGCATGAAACTCTATCGCAATAGCTCAACAACACGTCGACGTCAACGCAACCACTACTGCAAATATGACAGACACAAATAAACGCTCACATTTCCACTTGGAAACAGCTCTGTCACGCAGATCAGCAGCTACTCATGCAAGTAGATCGCCTGAGTGCATTCAGCGTCAATCATTCTGTGGCGCTAGGCTGGTAAGGCTGGCGTCGATGGTGTGAAAGCGATAATAAATAAAGAGTAGATTGCAGCTGAGTAATGTAGTTGTTGCAAACCAATAATATTTTATGCGCTGTTACTGCTGTTACGCCAGTGTGCTGCTCAGAAATGACATCTAACAGCACATGTGTTGCGTCGCAGGCTGCAACGTCGTCGTTCGTCGTTCGTCGTTCGTCGTTCGTCGTTCGTCGTTCGTCGTTCGTCGTTCGTCGTTCGTCGTTCGTCGTTCGTCGTTCGTCGTTCGTCGTTCGTCGTTCGTCGTTCGTCGTTCGTCGTTCGTCGTTCGTCGTTCGTCGTTCGTCGTTCGTCGTTCGTCGTTCGTCGTTCGTCGTTCGTCGTTCGTCGTTCGTCGTTCGTCGTTCGTCGTTCGTCGTTCGTCGTTCGTCGTTCGTCGTTCGTCGTTCGTCGTTCGTCGTTCGTCGTTCGTCGTTCGTCGTTCGTCGTTCGTCGTTCGTCGTTCGTCGTTCGTCGTTCGTCGTTCGTCGTTCGTCGTTCGTCGTTCGTCGTTCGTCGTTGGTCGTTCGTCGTTCGTCGTTCGTCGTTCGTCGTTCGTCGTTCGTCGTTCGTTGTTATAATAACAATAAATTAATTATGACATTGTAACTTCTATTGCGCCATCCATAGAAACCAAGCTCATAACGCATATCAATGGTTGATCGATCTCCTAGTCAATGAACAAATCCAGTTGTGTATCAGATTGATTGATACGCCAGGGAGCAATGGTGGATTGGCAAGGTTGTTCGTTGTCGTGTGTGTGACCTTGCGATGCCTAGGCTACCGCTGATAATAACCACACAACTCCTGGGAGAAATCTCCGACAAAAACTCGCATCTGCGTCGCGCAGTTACAGAACAACATAATAAGGTACGACGTTAATGACCAAAAACAAGGTCTCCGTCCAGTGAAGCGTCGTTGCGTAGAGAGCACCCGCGGGTTACAGTCGATACCGCCCACGTCTTACTTGGAATCACGTCTGAAAGCACGCGCAGTGTTAATGTCTAGACGCGCGCGGAAAGGATTTCACTACCGGAAAAAACGTATTCGCATTGCAGACTTTGCAGCACGCACTTCCATACGCCTGTACGCAATCAAGCAGTAATACGATAATATATACTACATTGCAGCTAACAAAGTAATAGGTAATATATTCAGTACCGATAATTGAGCATCTGTGTGTCTGAATACTACCATCTACCTATAGCACCCAACGGGGCGATTGGGAGCTAAGAACTTGTGCACGAGAAAGCAAAATATTTTTGTTTCAGTACTCTTCATGAGTACTTAACGTGAGTATTGCAAAGACGCTGCTTTTATACTACTTTGACATCACCATATTGATCGCATTTTCCTTATGCTACAATATCTATGAGTATACAGTTATCGAATTCACGAGAGGTTGTATAAACATAAGTGACTTACGACGGCGTATATTCCAAACACACACAAACACATAAGTATATATTTTTATATATATATATATATATATATATATATATATATATATATATATATATATATATATATATATATCATTATATAATATACATACATACTGCGAGGGCGAGGGCGAGGGCGAGGGCGAGGGCGAGGGCGAGGGCGAGGGCGAGGGCGAGGGCGAGGGCGAGGGCGAGGGCGAGGGCGAGGGCGAGGGCGAGGGCGAGGGCGAGGGCGAGGGCGAGGGCGAGGGCGAGGGCGAGGGCGAGGGCGAGGGCGAGGGCGAGGGCGAGGGCGAGGGCGAGGGCGAGGGCGAGGGCGAGGGCGAGGGCGAGGGCGAGGGCGAGGGCGAGGGCGAGGGCGAGGGCGAGGGCGAGGGCGAGGGCGAGGGCGAGGGCGAGGGCGAGGGCGAGGGCGAGGGCGAGGGCGAGGGCGAGGGCGAGGGCGAGGGCGAGGGCGAGGGCGAGGGCGAGGGCGAGGGCGAGGGCGAGGGCGAGGGCGAGGGCGAGGGCGAGGGCGAGGGCGAGGGC
>OZ024860.1:43951160-43981160 GCA_964017155.1 Oasisia sp. SBJ-2009
TCACTCATTCACTTACTCACTCACTCACTCACTCACTCACTCACCCACTGACTCACTCATTCATTCACCCACCCACCCACCCACCCACCCATTCACTCACGCACTCACTCACTCACTCACCCACCCACTCACTCACTCACTCACTCACCCACTCACTCACTCACTCACTCACTCTTTCCTTCCCTCTCTATCAGTATGCTTTACTTTTCTCTCTTCATCTGTCGTTCACAAACTGGCCATTTCACATTTCCTACTGGAAACTGGCCATCCAATGTCCCTGTATTATTCTCAGCCATTTCGTGTTTTCTCCTCTTCTTACAATGTTATCCATATTTCTCCTCGGCCTACCGACTACGCCGTCGTCTTGTGACGAGTAAGATACTCCTCCTCCGTGGTGTCGCGGTCTTATATAACACGTAAGATAATAAATATGTCTGATCCACGGCAAATAGATTCGGTTGATCCGGACGAATTGGCTTTGCTTGTTCTGTCCGGATGATTGATTTGCACGTCCGGGTAACCCAAGTGAACTGGCGAGCGAGCTATCAGCACCTCTCTCACCCGAGTGGTAAGGTAATTACTGGTCGGAGTGTGTACATGGACACTTCATGCCCCCCCCCGCCTGGATACGGCATTCTTTACTGCGTGATTCAGTGGATCAGTGAGAGTATCCGCGATTAAGATGCTGGACGCAGTTATGTTTCAGAACGACGTAACACCTAGACAATTGCAACTGATTAATTTCGAAGAAAGTATATGTCTGAATAAAGTGCAGTTGCGTGGTTGACGCTGTTGCAGTGAAATGATGCAATTTTTGAAAATGTTATTGGGGCGTGAACGTGTTGCCATTTTAGATCTATAGGACACACTAATAGGTTAGGGTTATTGAAGACGTGTGCGTTTAGAAGAGCTGGGTGTATATGGTGGTAACTAACTATGCAGATTATAAATAAAAACATGATGGCAATTCCTAAGACGTTTTTTAGTGTACCCAAGTCCATTTCGTTTATAATCACGTACACACCAACACGGACATCGACTGCGTGTTGTTCACATTATTCATAAATTAACCAGATTCGCATTTTCACATAAAGGCATACGAATCGCCATAAAGGTGTACGACGTACGTCATCGTGTATTGTGTACGCTGCCAAGTCAGGTACAAAACTAAATTTTTTCTATTAAGAGCACTGAGAAGAATACAAAAGAAAATGTCAATAAATCAGCAGACGACACCACACATGTCAACGGTTTGTTTCACTGCGCGACATTCTGGAAGGTGTCCGCCTGTCGTTCATTATACTTTGCGACCTTCATTGCAAAGCAGTGACAGTGTCGTTCGTCTTTCCATTGTCTGGGAGAACGCAATGGGTGGACGAGACCAGGCAGACCTCCGAGACAAACTAGCTACGGGCAGCTGATCAATCTGAACCAAATGGTGGAAAAAATAGCACGATTTTGTCAGATCGCAAACACGACTGATTCGTTTAAAAAAGTGTAAAGGTTACGACCGTTCAGTTGTCATTTGTCAGTGCACGCAGGGCTTCTCGTATTGTACAGATAGACTGTTATTGAACTGACTCAACGCGCACACATACACACACATACACACACATACACACACGCACACAGACAACACACACACATCGTACACACACACACACACACACACACACACACACACACACACACACACACACATACACACACGCATACCTACACGCGCACGCACACATACACACACATATATATACACACACAGGCACGCACGCACACACACATACACGCACACACACACACACACACATACACACACGCATACCTACAGGCGCACGCACACATACACACACACATATATATATATACACGTATACACACACACACGCACGCACGCACGCACGCACGCACGCACACAAACACACACACACACACACACACACACACACACACACACACATACACACACACACACACACACACACACACACACACACACACACACACACACACACACACACGGTAATACACATCGGTCGGTGTTCTCTGGAATCGATTGCGGCGTCCAACCACGCACGCATATTTGTGAAATCCAAGAAGTCGAGCACTCATTCCAGAAAACACAACTCACCGATCGGATTTTAATTCAGGCCGCCACCGTTTGACGGCTGATATAATCGAGTCATTCGAGTCGAGTGGAATCATCACGTAGTTATTGACACGCCGATGATGAACTAATAAAGTGTTCACATTTCTGTAACCAAATCGGTTCTGCAAGGAACAACGGAAATGGTACTTTTTTAATTACAATACAAAAACTCCATCTCAGGGCATTGACCTGGTTACAATTGCAAATGTACCCGGTGTACCTCACAATGATTACATAAGTCTTGGTTCCATATCACCATGTTTGCATAATCAGGAAAGCGAATAGGCACTATTCCTAGATATTAAGGTGAATATAATACTATTTAATATAATACTATTATCTCCTAATCCATGGACGATCTCTGTCATTTGGTAGCGCATAAATTGACATTTTCTTAGAAAAAAACATGCAACACTAAGCTCATATTTCATAAGTATGCTTTATCGTAGGGACATAGTTTCATATGTTGCTACACAGAACATAAGATAGGTTTAAATATTGTTTTATTTATATGTAGATGTTGCATTAATGAATTAATAATTAACTAATAACTTGCTGTAAAATATGAAAACAAAATTGCTTTTCTTTAAAAAGTTACGCTAAAACCTTTCTTGTATACAGAGATAATTATCAAACATATAGCACAATTCTTTCAAAACCACGCGTCACTTTCTTTCGCCTCATCTATGTCATATTATATACCACTGCAAACTGGTCCACATTCTGACACAAATATCCGACCAGGCACTTCGCTAAGTGTATCAATGTAGTCATCTTTAACGACGTTGTCGCTGAGGAAAATCAAATTCACAGTAACGACTCGGCCGCACGAGTCTCAGAATGTGATTGAGGTCTCTCTTAGGTCTCTCTCGGCATCGGCCGTATGTCTGTTTTTTTGCTGTCTAATGACCTCGCCCGGATGTTAGTCCGCTATTTCATTTCCGGCTGTCACAGGGTCGCATTCAACGTCAGCGAGGGGACATCTACCGTGTCATTGCGTGGAAGTCGTCCATTTCTGTCGGTCGTTTCCAGGAGGCACCAAATTGCTTTGTTGTTGATCTCGCTATTAGTAATTGCACATCTACATTTACCACCTGGCGATAGTTGGCGATAGTTGCATTCGAACGTGGTCTTGATTGAGCGTAGTTCTGGCCAGAGGTGCTTTTGTATCTTTCATGACAGCTATAGATCCGACAGATCTTGGGAATATTTAATAAAGACCGGGTTCACAACACAGAAGTTCTCCTACGTTCCAGAACATCCTGGAACAAGTCACTCATCAAGATAGCTCAGCTACAATGGGATGATCGCAAGGTTGGAATGGGAAACTCGCGACTACCAAAGGTGATCTCCGAGCTGGCACCGGGCTCAAGAAACACAGGAGGCCCAGCCAGGCGCTACAAAGACTATTTGAAGACATAACTGAAGACGTGCCGCACCTCCATCCTTGGCTGGCAACCACTTGTAACAGACCGTAACATATGGCCACTTGTAACAGACCGTAACACATGGCTGGACCGTGCACAAGGACATCCGGGGTTTTGAAGAGACGCGCCTACAGAACCTGGATCAGAAGTGGTACGGCCGTAAAGAGAAGAGTCAAGATTCGACCTCCCCAGGAGCCTCCAGTAAACGACAGTTATTGAGCAATAGGCCCACACCGCGAGACATGTTTTCCTTGCAAAAGTGTCCCGTCAAACAATCACAAAATCTATTTCAATTACAGTAAAATTATATTAAGAGTATATTATATGAACTGGTCACAACATTCATGATATGACAATGTATTGATTTCATATGTAGCGTATGAATAAAGTAGCTATATAAATTAAATGCAACATCCATCGAATATTTTGTTGAAAATCTGGCCAAAAGGGTCTATCGTGTTGTAATGATAAACAAGCGTTATTGTTTGCTCTAGGCGATGTCACGCCGTCCTAGTAATGTAATTCATATATATAACTCTTATCGTCCTAAGTGTCCTAAGGGCAGGCTGCATTATATAAGAACATTACTGTTACTGGTCTTCTGTTACGTAACTGTTTGTCTATGTCATAATCGTAACAACAAGCCTGAGCTACGCTGTACCTAAATGGTGATCTAATTAATATATGTGCACTGCGTTGCAAACGTAGCGAGATATCTACAAGATTAATGTTTCCAGCATATACGTTTCATTTACACAACCATGTTCTATGTTTTTGACGAACATAAATGCATTTGGGATCATAATCTCAACCATACATGCAACGAAAGCCGCACATGAGCGGCATCCATTTGGTAAGCTTGACGAACCTATATGCTAGGCAATAAGACACGTATTAGTTACGTCAGTTAGCTCCTTGGATCTGTGATGTGTGTGTGTGTGGGTGGCGGATTAACGGGACGTTTAACGAACATTGTCACTTAGGTGTGAATGAATATATCACCTAATAAAAAGTCATTAGCGTTAAGGCCGGTTGATGAGAACGATTTGGTTTAGTCATCACGCGACTGTGTAAACACTTATTACAAGGCGAATTGGCAACGCGATTTGGTCAGGCGAATGTATTGGGAGACAATTAGCACTGACTGCATTACCACCAACAGTCGACGACGTTCAGTCACCGAGAACAGGCGATCAGGTATAGATCTTCCATTTAATTGGGGAGAAACTTCTACGAAAGTCATTTATTGTCCCCGTCAGCCACTGAATAATACACGTGTATCAAGCACAGAAAGGCAGTATTTCTCATTTGATTAATGGTGTGTTTTTCTTGTAGTTATGGCTGTATCCGTTGTAGTTATTTTCTGGAAATGACTATGTTATTTGGATTATTAGCGTTGGCGGTAATCACAGAGTAAACAAAGGTATGATATCACTACATCGATCGCGGAGGCGAATTTCACAGCAAATCTGAAAAAGCCACCTACGCCTATAATTGAGTGCGGCGACAAAGCTCAAAATACGATGGAAAACATAGGCTTCATTCGAGCGTGCGCTAACTACATTAGGCTACGCTGATCTCTATCAGGCACTGTGAGTAATGGAATGTTATGATGGGTTTATCACGTGAATTCTTAACCGCATGGGCCGCTGTGAATACAAAGCGATATTGGTAACGCCTCGTTGGTGCCAAATAGTGCACCGTCACGCGTACTAATTTATCACCTGTCGAGGGTCACTAGTTCGTTTATCGCAGCATACTGACCTCAATAGGGGAAAGTGATTGAGTTAATGTACTGTTTTCTTAGTGTATTGATTTTGTGTCAACTGTGTTGAATGAGAAAGGTCTTTGCACCACCTGTGCTGGTTCGCCACCAATATAATTATCATTAGACTGGCGGACAGAATAGTCTCAGCACGACTTGACCTCACCTAGCTGCACCGGTCAAAGTGACCCATGCGTTACGTGACTTGCTCCCTGGTAACATATCCGTCATGGCACCAAAAATAGACACCGAACACGTGATACTTTCGGTCATTTTATCATATATTTTATTTCCATTCTGACAGCAAACGTTTTTTGTGTGACAATAACTTACTGCAGACTATATCGTTAACGTGAAACTGCACGCATGAATGTTTCATGCATTGCATGCCATGCTGCAACAGTAGTGTAATTGACTTACTTACTGACTTATGCCTTTTCGCTCGCTGGGAGCATAGGCCATCGACCGAGGAACGCCACCGTTTTCTGTCAGTGGTCACGCTCTCCATTTCTCTCCTGGTGTATCTCATATCCTTTGTTTCTTTTTCCGTGTCTCTCTGCCAGGTGTTTCGGGGCCTACCTCTTCTCCTCTTCCCTGGGGGTTCCATGTGATGGCCTGACGGGTGATTGTTTCTGATGGTTTCCTTAGAGTATATATCCTATCCACCTCCATTTTCTCTTCTTTCCTTAGCGTATGTCCTATCCACTTCCATTTTCTCTTCTTTATTTCATTTTCTATGGGTAGTTGCTTGGTCATTTTCCAGAGTGTAGTGTTGGGTACCTTGTCTGTAATTGACACACCGTTATAAACATTGGCGGCAAGAACAACGCTTGACGGAGGCCGCGCGTAAACCTTTTACTGTAATGTCGGCAAACCGCAACATCGTGAATTTGCCTACGGACACCTCCTTGACATCCGGGATGTGAACCCAGCCTCTCCTCGTACTGTTTACATCATACTGCTCTCTCGGCAACAACGGCAACTTGGTGTCACGTTTAATCAGGTTTCTCCATCGATCCCCTCCTGCGGGTTTTTGTGGACATTATCTTTGTAGGAGGCAGAGTTGCAGGTTTCTGTGCAAATCATCTTTATAGGAGGTAGAATTGTTGTACACTGTTGCGTATTACCTCTGTAGATGCATCTGGAATCAACTTCCTATCACTATAAAGTCACCAGAAACAGAAGCATGTTTCCCGCAAAAAAATCGCATTTATCTGAAACCCCATTCCCACCCTAAGCTTTAAGCGACCCTAAACTCTAATGATGTATCTTACCTGTTTCCGTCCACGATTACTGTGTACGTTGCGCCTCTGAACTCAGCATCCCGAGAATAGAGACGCTATATAATTGTGTTAGGGTTGTTATTAGAACTAGGTTTGGGATTAATACTATGCTTAAAACTAGGGGTTTGGCTAAGATCATGGCTAGGATTAGGGCTAGGTTAGGACCACATTATCTTATCCAAACGCCGCCGACGAAAAACAAATTATTCGGCCACGCGTACTTCGCCTACGTATCACTGCGCGGTCTTATGTGGCTAAGTGCCACAGTCCCAGAGCGACGAGGTTCGCGCTCAGGAAGAAACCACGCGCACTGTTTAATAGGCCAGAGTCTCGTTCGTTATCGGAATTAACCAGACAAATTGCTGCACAAAACAAGCGCGGGCGTGCGCCAAATGGCACCGAACGGACATTGCAAGATCTGATGTGAAACAGATGCATAGAACAAATGGCGGTGAGAAAGATTTACGTTTGTAGTGTGTGTGTGTGTGTGTGTGTGTGTGTGTGTGTGTGTGCGTGTGTGCGTGTGTGCGTGTGTGCGTGTGTGCGTGTGTGCGTGTGTGCGTGTGTGCGTGTGTGCGTGTGTGCGTGTGTGCGTGTGTGCGTGTGTGCGTGTGTATGTGTATGTGTGTGTGTGTGTGTGTGTGTGTGTGTGTGTGTGTGTATGTGTTTGTTTGTGTGTGTGTGTGTGTGTGTGTGCGCGCGCGCGTGCGTGGGTGTGTATGTGTGCGTGTGTGTATATATATGTGTGTGCGTGCGTGTGTGTATGTATGTGTGCGTGTGTGTGCGTGCGTGCGTGTGTGCGCGCGCGTGTGTGTTTGCCTGCGCGGCGTATTTTTGTATGCTTATGCGTGCGCGCACGTCTGTGTGTGAGCGCGCTTGTGTGCCTGCGTGTGTGCGTGTGCGCGCGTATGCGTGTGTGCCAGCGTGTGTGCATGCGTGCGTGCGTACGTGCATGTCTAGAATACATTATAGTCTATGTAGGTGGCTTGTAGCGCGTCTTTTTTCGATACCGTAATCGATATTAACGCCACGGCCGATATAAACACAGCCGGCCATCTAGACCTGGCTGTGGCTGCATCAACCCGTGTTTCAAGTGGTAGTTTATTACACCTCTCTATTTACAGCATCTTTACAGTGAAGGTATCAGCTGCCCACTCATGTCTTTCCATCCTCCCACTCGCTAACCAGACTGATTTAGGACGTCTGTTCTCTATCCTGTAGACGTGTCCAGCGCGACGTATTAGCTGACAGCGTAGCACAAAGACGGCTGCACTCCGGTCTCGTTTCGTGTCAACTTCCTCGTTTGCGATGTTGTCATGTGTTGTCGCTCCGTGTCATCGAGTGTACATTTTGTGAAGCGCAGTGGCGCAGCTGATAGCGCATCGGGTTGCAAATCAAGAGAACTGCGGTGCTAAGGTTGTGCTGTCGTGTCGTACCTTGGGCAAATTCGTTCACTCTACATTGCACTAGTTCATTCATCTGTATGACCGAGTACAGAGAGCGCTGGCTTACAAAGAGTTTCGAATATTTGTGTATGGAGAGTTTTGTATATACCACGTTGTGTGCTAATAGTAGTCACGTAGTCATTGTAGCATGGTTGAATGAATCCCAGGACGGTCACGTTGATGTTTGATTCAACAAGTCAAGCGCTTTCAGCATACAAACCCAATAAATGAATATAGCGCTCTATAAGAACTTACACGTACGCTTTGCTCTTGTCCAGATATCTGTCACGTAGAGCTGTGTGTTATGCGATATAAGATGACACTATGACAGTGGGGAATATTTGTGCTATCTCCATAGTATTGCTACACCTGTTTTTGTTTGCGACTGTATTATATTACACCTGTTGCAACAAGATCATATTAAATATGTTGCAACGGTATCACAATACACCTGTTACAACCGTATCATAATACACCTGTTACAACCGTATCATAATATACCTGTTGCAACAGTATCATATTACATATGTTGCAACAGTATCACATTACGTATGTTGCAACAGTATCACATTACATATGTTGCAACAGTATCACATTACATATGTTGCAACAGTATCACATTACATATGTTGCAACAGTATCACAATACACCTGTTACAACCGTATCATAATACACCTGTTGCAACATTATCATATTACATATGTTGCAACAGTATCTTATTACATATGTTGCAACAGTATCACATTACATATGTTGCAACAGTATCACATTACATATGTTGCAAGAGTATCATATTACACCTGTTGCAACAGTATCACATTACATATGTTGCAACAATATCGTATTACACATGTTGCAACATATCACATTACACCTGTTGCAAAAGTATCATAATACACATGTTACAACAGTATTGTATTACACCTGTTGCAACAGTATCATATTACATATGTTGCAACAGTATTATATTACACCTGTTGCAACAGTATCATATTACATATGTTGCAACAGTATTATATTACACCTGTTGCAACAGTATCATATTACATATGTTGCAACAGTATTATATTACACCTGTTGCAACAGTATCATATTACATATGTTGCAATAGTATCATATTACACCTGTTGCAACAGTATCATATTACATATGTTGCAACAGTATCACATTACACCTGTTGCAACAGTATCATATTACACCTGTTGCAACAGTATCATATTACACATGTTGCAACAGTATCATATTACATATGTTGCAACAGTATCATATTACACCTGTTGCAACAATACGGCGACATTTCCACAGACAGAAAAGCGAAAGACCAGAACAGTCACTGCAAATCACAAGTGATGTGCGACGCAGTCTTGTTTATTATAAGTAAAATTACAAATTTAAAATGTAAACCCATGTCTACGAACATTCTTTTTATTGCATATGTAGTCGAGCTGACGTGTGTTCCAACTAATGCAATTGTCGTTATTCCATGGCTGTAGTTCGCCTTAATTCCAGTTGTACGTGGGTGAGGGACAGTCCAGAGAATACTGCTGGATCACTCGGTTCGTTCGTTCTTTCCATGGCACTCAGTCCAAAGTCGCCTCGTTCCATCTCATGCCCTCCCTGGTCTGTCCACGTCCCTCCTCACGCAGTCCTCACACCTCAGGATCGGCCTTCCACGTCTTCTGTGTCCTTGGGTTTTTGTGTTTCTGCTATGTTTGTCATTTTGTTCTTGGTATCGATGAAATTGTCGATGGTATGTTACTACCGATTGTGCGTTATATCCCATTGCCTATTGCGGTTCGTCTATGTATAGTTGTACAGTTTTACGCGTACTGTGGTACGGAAGATATAGATCTTTGCACTGTTTTGTGTGTGATACGGAAGATAGATCGTTGTACTGTTTCACCCATACTGTGCGTGATACGGAAGATATAGATCGTTGTACTGTTCTACCGTGTACTGTGTAGGATACAGAAGATTTGCGTGTCGTAGAACTAATGAGAACAGAGGCAGTTTCAGGGAATGTTTGCCACCAGAGAGATGTCGATACAACTGTTTATTCTCCGGTCTTATCCTTCCACGCATAGTTCACTATCCACAGAACAACTGGCGTAGTCTGTTGGTTATACCCCTAGCCATAGCCGGGTGTCTTGGTTATGTTAAACCGCCTAGGTTAACGTACCTCGTGGTTCAATAGTTAGGTGTGTTGGGAAAGGCCCATACGCGACAGGATCATCTACATATGGATTAATGGAGTAAAGACGATTGTGCGCTTAACGACGTGTGAATCACACTCGCCGACACAGAACGACAGTACACTGCAAAGCCGCAAATGATGACGTTGATACTTAACGAGACCTTTGTTCAGTCTCTAGTGTGTCGCGCCATCTCCGAATGCTTTCTTCGTCACAACAAAGGCAATCCAACGAGTGATATTGTGGTTGGCCTTCTCTGTCACTCAGTGTACCTGATGGTCCCGCTGTGTATCGATCGGCGAGGCCAAGAAACACATCGGGTTTCAGACGTGTTGACACAGTACAGAACGGCAAGTCCATTTAAGTCAATCGCAAGCAAAGAACTCTGCCTGAATGGAACAGGACGAGAGAGACCCGAACAGCGAGGTGACCGTATTCGTGATATTAAGATATTTTACTCTATATAAGTCATTGCAGAATGATCTGTAGTGGCCTTAATTGTGAGGTGTTCGTATTACTGAGGTGACCGTAATACTAGGTTCAACTGTAATGAACGGCGGAGGTGTTCGTATTACTGAGGTGACCGCAATACTAGGTTCAAATGTACTGAACGGCGGGTGGTGCCCGCGATTGATACATGTTGTTGAGGAGACACGTGTCTCTTAGCCGCAAACAAATTTGACGCTCCCGTGTTGCCATAAAACGAACCACAAGTCGTACCAAGACGAACTCGTTCGTCCAATTTCCTGCTAATAATTACCCAAAGGAAGAGACGACCTCTATCGAAATCAATGACCCAGAGTGAAGTGTCACATCACGTAAACAGGCGCCCAGAGTCGTCCCGTACGAATCGAGTCAACAAGTCATGTTTCATGCGGACAATACACACTTCCACGGTGTTGCGGTCACGTTCTGTGTCCACGCACGTGTGTCCGGTCTCTCGCTCTGTGATTTCTAGCAGCTACTGCCTCTGTGAACACGCAGGTCAGTGGCGCGTCCGTGGTGTTTTGCCAAATCGTGTTTCATTAGTCGCCTCCACGAATGTTTCAGGCCGCATGCAGCCTAACTAGGATGCGACGTGATCGAAAAACATATCGTGTGATCCTCTTTCTTTGTTCAAAGAAGCGTCAAACACCGCGCGAAATAACAACGACAGACCGACGCAATGGCCGACGAAGGTCATTGAACTATCTTGTGTTCAGTGGTGTGTGGTCAAACCAAGGCTAACTGCTGGGATGTTTTGTGGGAACTGTATTTTGACTGCAAAATAACACGCACGCACACACTGCAATATAGCACGCGCGCACGCACGCACGCGCGCACGCGCGCACGCACGCACGCACGCACGCACGCACGCACGCACGCGCACGCGCACGCGCACGCGCACACGCACACGCACACGCACACGCACACGCACACGCACACGCACACGCACACGCACACGCACACGCACACGCACACGCACACGCACACGCACACGCACACGCACACGCACACGCACACGCACACGCACACGCACACGCACACGCACACGCACACGCACACGCACACGCACACGCACACGCACACGCACACGCACACGCACACGCACACGCACACGCACACGCACACGCACACGCACACGCACACGCACACGCACACGCACACGCACACGCACACGCACACGCACACGCACACGCACACGCACACGCACACGCACACGCACACGCACACGCACACGCACACGCACACGCACACGCACACGCACACGCACACGCACACGCACACGCACACGCACACGCACACGCACACGCACACGCACACGCACACGCACACGCACACGCACACGCACACGCACACGCACACGCACACGCACACGCACACGCACACGCACACGCACACGCACACGCACACGCACACGCACACGCACACGCACACGCACACGCACACGCACACGCACACGCACACGCACACGCACACGCACACGCACACGCACACGCACACGCACACGCACACGCACACGCACACGCACACGCACACGCACACGCACACGCACACGCACACGCACACGCACACGCACACGCACACGCACACGCACACGCACACGCACACGCACACGCACACGCACACGCACACGCACACGCACACGCACACGCACACGCACACGCACACGCACACGCACACGCACACGCACACGCACACGCACACGCACACGCACACGCACACGCACACGCACACGCACACGCACACGCACACGCACACGCACACGCACACGCACACGCACACGCACACGCACACGCACACGCACACGCACACGCACACGCACACGCACACGCACACGCACACGCACACGCACACGCACACGCACACGCACACGCACACGCACACGCACACGCACACGCACACGCACACGCACACGCACACGCACACGCACACGCACACGCACACGCACACGCACACGCACACGCACACGCACACGCACACGCACACGCACACGCACACGCACACGCACACGCACACGCACACTCACACTCACACTCACACTCACACTCACACTCACACTCACATTCACACACATACTTACAGCCTCCATAAAAAACTCAAATCGCACCCAACGAAGCCCACCACCCAAACATATTTGCCCACTAAATGCACGCCCATTTCCCCTAAATATTAAGGAGGCTAATCTTATCTCTAGTCCTCATCAAAACATTGTAGGGGTTCAGCCCCAGGCCATTACTTTTCCGACATATATGGGCTATGTTTTAATCAATGTTAAAATTAATGCTTACGTCGATTGTATTGTTCACGTCATGGGTATTGTTATTGACTTGACGTGTGTAAGATGCATACTTTCAACCCACTCAGCAATTCCAGACATATTGGTTAATATTTATCTTCTTATCAAGCAAATGAACATGTAAATATGCACTTTCGAACATATTGACATGCATTCTGGCTTCGATCTGCGATATACAACAAACTGTCTTTCACCAAACTCGGCCTCCTTATATATTATATTTCTATTATATTTATACTTATTGAACAAACCTTGCATATCATATTTTAATACTTATAATGAGCCACGTTCAATAAATGCACTGCCGTATTGTAGTATATAATTTGCTCCTATTGTATCCAGCACACAGGCTAGGTATGCCATTAATTAACCTATACATTTGTTGCGTTCTTAAAAGCATAATATTGATTGCGATCATCAATAAACCATTACTGCAAATCAGGCACGAAGGCGCCTTTGTGATTAATAGAAGACAATGAATTGTTACGATGTGCATCAGGCGTGAGACAGTGAAATAAAATGAAATGGACAACCTTGTAGTTTGGGCTGCAAATCGCGTGCAATGCAATAAAAGACGATCGGCTTGGTTCAGCCAACGCGAACTCACGTTTCGTAAAAAATCCATCAAAAACGAATTGATTATCGCAGGACTCAAAGAAACACGTTTCTTAATGCTGGCTTAATGTTTGAAAAGCGACACGCTGCTTTTGTACATGAAGTGAAAATCGTTAAACTGTAAAAACAAATGGCGCGACAGATCGATGAAACAGCCTTTGTTGTCAACGTTAATGAAACGCGGTCTGCAAAAATGTAAACATAAAACATGTCATGTGCAGTGTAAGTTGCGGTGAATCTAAGGCAAGGCAATAAATAAGAAGGCAATAAATAAAACATTTCCAAGGTAACTGTTGATATTTGATTACGTTCAGAGAAACTATTTAAGTCGTACAGTATTGATGTACTAGCCCAGTTACCCAGCGCTGCACTCGAAATTAAATTGGATTACATTGTTCCAGTGTGTCCCACAAATAGGTCGCGCGCCCACGCGCAAGACGCAACCCAATGCTAACGAGTGGCTTACAGAGTTGATGAAGAATTCCGCTTTCGCGATTTGGAACGTTAGTTAAAAACAAAAACAAATTATTCATACGTCCGGTAACATAATATTCTTTATGACCATCTAGAAAAAGATTACATTCCGTAGCTGGAACTCCGCGTAAAGCCTTACGAAATATTTAGCCATCACGTTCTCAAATCCCCGGAATGATTTTGTTAAAGTCTAAATCTACAAATCATCCCAGTGGGCTCCCTAGATCACGTGCAGCATTACTGCTCGAGTTGTGCAAACATAACGGAGATGTGTGTCCATATGCATACAGAGAAGCAGGGTTTATAATATCGAAGTAACATGTATCGTTTTTTTATATGCGAACGTTATGTTCTTGCATATCAATTATCATGGCATACGAACTTATCTAAATATATATCGGACAGCATAGAGATCATTCAAAACGTCATTCGAAATATCGAAACGCACAACGAAGCCCCAGTGCCAACATCAACAATACAATTCCGTCCAATGTCACACAGCACATGTCGATAAGACAACTGGCTATTCTGCAATCGACCTGTCTACGTTGGGAGCCGTGTGGCTTTCCGCAGCAGATCTGGTTTCCGTAAACAGGTCTTTCACATTCAGAAGCGTTTTCCGCCGCCGATTACACGGGCAGATAACTAGATCACCGCAACATCTGATACGTGCTTGACTTTTTGTAAACGTCGCGGTGACAATCGAGCACTCTCGCCTTGAGCTGCGCGTCAAGTCGTCCCAATCACACCGTTATCTTGTCCGAGACGTGTCAGATTTCCGTGGAATTTAATGTCTGGTTTTCATCCATAAGATGTGACTTTTCGACCGCCAAAGTGCATGTGTGTTCTGTCACATGCTGCCTGTTCAACTGTGTTTATACACGTGCGTTATATTGTATCGGCTACGTAATTGTAGAGTGCAGTGGCTCAGGGGTAGAGCTTCGGACTCTCGACTACGAGAGCCTGGGTTCGAATCCTGGCTGCGGCGTTAAAACCTTGGGCAAGTTTTTTCACTCTACATTGCTCCAGTTAACTCAGCTGAATAAATGAGTACCTGGCTATAGACATTGGTGGATATGTGTAAGAGCAGCCTTCGTGCATTAATTGTAGCATATGGCTGGATGCTTCCCAGAGAAGCCGAGATGGTGTCTGAGTGAACAGGTCTGTCAGGGAAGTAAAGTGTAAAGCGCTTTGAGCGGTCCAGAGGACTGGATATTGCGCTATATAAGAACTGCCTTTACTTTTTTTTTTTTTAATATCAGAGCTTCCATAATACTTTATGTTCACCACCTCTGGCAATATCTGCTAGTACAATATGTCTTTCGTGCAGTCATCGCATAACTATATTTACCATCATCAAGGTGTTAAAAATAACACAATACTGGGGGCATAAATCAACAGAACGTATAATAAAATGCACACGTGCATCCGCCAGTTGTTAAATTTGGTGCTAGGCAATAAATACAT
The DNA here is from genome assembly GCA_964017155.1 of Oasisia sp. SBJ-2009. NCBI lineage: Eukaryota > Metazoa > Annelida > Polychaeta > Sabellida > Siboglinidae > Oasisia > Oasisia sp. SBJ-2009. The sequence continues at coordinate 43,966,755 of OZ024860.1, forward strand.
TGATTGGAATGTTGAGGTTGGCTAGTACAATGTAAAGACGTGGTGGCGTTGGGAATCATGTTGTTTCGATACGTGGATATTTTTGGGAGAGGCACTAAATGTACCTTCATTTGTTACTATGTAAGTGTTCGTATTTAGAGGTGCTGAATTTGTAAATTAATGGTTAGGTGTCCTTGCTGGCGGTACGCCTAGTGTGTGATTGCTGCTGATGTTGACGGCGGTGTTGTTGTAACTGCTGCTGTAGTTGCTGCTGCTATTGGTGTTGCAGTTATTGTTACTCTTTTTGCTGCTATTGCTGTTATCTTTGTTGTCGTTGCTCTAGTCGTTGCTACAGCTCCTGCTCCTGCTCTGTCCATATATGATGATTTCACTGTTGCCGCTGCCGCTGCTGCTGTTGCTGCTGTTGCTGCTGTTGCTGCTGCTATTGCTGCTGTTGCTGCTACAGCTACTGTCACCAGACATCCCACAATGTTGCACGCCATGTGCCAGTGTTAGCGATAACAGTTTTACCGGCCAACTGTGGTGCACGAACACCGCCGTGCATGTGTCCTCCGGACGGCGCCTCCTTTCTGGGTCGCACGAATAACGAACAAAAGATCCTGAGGCTACACACTTCTCTGCGAATTTGTAACCCTAAAATAGCAAAAGAAAAACAAACATTTGTAATTTAGAACACTTCAGCAGCGCACAGACTTACATGTCTAGTTGCTAGTTTGACGCGTAGATTGGAAAGGAACCTCAGTGTTACGGTCACTTTTGGGACTTTAGGAACATGTCCCGAATAACGAGGTGACTCTATTAGCGGAACTAATTTGAACATGTCCCGAATAACGAGGTGACTCTATTAGCGGAACTAAATTGCTATACGGTGTGCTGTTCTACAAAACAAATGGTAACTGCCTGTTACTTGGCTAGTAAAATGATAATTGCTTTATTAAAAAACACATAATGCCACATATGCCAACAGGGTCTACATGTTTGGCTCATTTTTTTTTCAATGACGCACAAAAGTAATGATCCAGAGGCACAAATCCGGATGTTTCCTACAACATTCAGGTACAATGACACCCGCGGGGATTAAGTACCAGCGTCTAGGAGATGTGACCTGATACAATTGTTACGATGCAGTAAAAAAATTATTTATCGATTTTATGATGAAATAAGACATTCTATGACAGGTATTGATTTTGTAATGGCATAATGCCGACTACATAATAAACCGAGGCGCGGATTTTGCGTTAGCTTAAGGCTGATTTTATGACACTAAGTCGGGGATATCGCGACTTTGTAACAACAAGCTGCAAAGAAAAAGAATAAAATAATATCATTAATGGCTTGTAAGTTCATTTTTTCGAGAAAAGTAAAAAAACAAGTTGGCGGAAGTAATTACAAAATGTATTGTACGGATTGGATAAGCAACAGTCGGCACATTTCTACAGAAATGGCCAAATAGTTGTATCTGAAGGAGCATCGAACGGGCTCACGGGTACCAGAATCAGGCAGTGGGCGCGTTAGACGAAACACACGTCGCATTTATATAACATTATAAATAGGCTTATTGTTCTTCCCGATGTTTGTTGCTTATATAAACCATGGTGATATTAGTCTAGTCCAGAAACAATTTTCACAATGGCTTTGTTTTTCTGTCACGGCAAGAATATTTTCATCGTCGTGAGAAACATGCAGGCAATATTTCATACCGCCGCGTGGGCGAGCTAACAGCGCAAAACATGTGTGCTACGCTTAAAAAATTAATAAAGATTCTCGCCGGTTGACAATTACTCCTATTTTTATACATTGTCGTGACTAGCTTTTATCTATTCACGTGGTTATAAAATATAGACAATCCCAGTGACGATATATTAGACGCTAACTGGAATACATTTTATGTGCATTTCTACACAGGTGTCGAGGTTCATTGGCCTTTTCACACGTCCACTCGCTTCATCGGACCATGGGCCTCTGATCTACCAACTGGCGATACACAATTATATAATACACAGTTTGTTATTTAAGGTTATTCACTTTCCAATTTCTACACATCGACTTATCTAGGAAGCATCCAGCCATGCTACCGGTATTGCGCAAAGACTATTTCGTACACAAATGTCCACCAATGTATATATGCAGGTACATACATTTGAGTGAACCAGAGTAACGGAGAATGAACGAACTTGCAGCTCAAGATTCGAACCAAAGTTCTCTAGAATTGAAATCGCATGTTCTACTTCGTCAGCCACCGCGTTCCACGTATTGCTGACGTTATATCATTAGCACAGTACAACAGCGACAGCGTCATATCTGTTGTGGTAGTATCGCTGAAATCACTATGGTACAGATACATCGAGAAACCATTGAGATATTTGATTTCCAAAACGGTGCTTTCGTAAATGACGCTTTGTCGACAACTGTTTTATTTAGGCAAATAACTAAATTAATTATTAATTAACGAAAGAACGAACGAACGAACGAACGAACGAAAGAACGAACCAACGAACCAACGAACCAACGAACCAACGAACCAACGAACCAACCAACCAACCAACCAACCAACCAACCAACCAACCAACCAACCAACCAACCAACCAACCAAACAACCAAACAACCAAACAACCAAACAACCAAACAACCAAACAACCAAACAACCAAACAACCAAACAACCAAACAACCAAACAACCAAACAACCACACAACCACACAACCACACAACCAAACAACCACACAACCAAACAACCAAACAACCAAACAACCAAACAACCAAACAACCACACAACCAAACAACCAAACAACCAAACAACCAAACAACCAAACAAACAAACAAACAAACAAACAAACAAACAAACAAACAAACAAACAAACAACCAAACAACCAAACAACCAAACAACCAAACAACCAAACAACCAAACAACCAAACAACCAAACAACCAAACAACCAAACAACCAAACAACCAAACAACCAAACAACCAAACAACCAAACAACCAAACAACCAAACAACCAAACAACCAAACAACCAAACAACCAAACAACGAACCAACGAACCAACCAACGAACGAACGAATAAATAAATACATTGACAACATATAATTAAAGAAGACATCGTTTTATTCCACGAAAAGAAGTAGTGGCCGATCGTCGGCTTCCCTGGGAAACAAAAGTCCAAGTCAGCGAGAAGTCGAAAGCACCCTGGATTACGTTAGGATGTCGTAGAAACTGGCAGCACCCAACGTCGTACAAGTCGATAAGTATCAGTGCCTTGCGACACAGCAATAGTTGCGTGAGTGTGCATCTCGGTTATAAGCCCAACATCGTTTCAACCTGAAAGGTGATAGGTGACGAAGGATTATTTGGAACTCGCTTTATCACTAGCTTCAACTTGCAAATCAGATGTGTCGTTCGCCAGGTGGCGCGACTGATGTATATCAATTTTGTTTCGCGATGCCTTGCGATGAGCAAACGGCCGCCATTGGTCACGCTTCACTGGTTTCGTCTCTGTCGGTTTCACTGTTTGTAGGTTTTCCAATTGCGACCTCTGTAGAAATCACCTAAACTAGATACGCATTTACGTTGTTAGTTAACTCGTATTTGAAGCCCTAGTAGTTAAATTAAAAAAACTATTCATTATTAATATCTCGCATTTGTGTGGCATTGTACATAAAACAAGCACAAACACGCATTTACATTCACACATACGCACACGCACGCGCACGCACGCACACACACACACACACACACACACACCACATACACACACACATACAGAAACAAACACATACACACACACACACACACACACACACACACACACACACACACACACACACACACACACACACACACACACACACATGCGTGCGTGCTTATGTGTAAATGTGGTTTTGGATTCCTCCTAGACGGTTTGGTCACGGGGACTACAAACTTAATTAATACACGAGCTTTCGGAAGACAAGTGACGCCATTATGTTTGGAAACGGACCTTGATACACGGGAGGAGAGCGAAGGTTAATAACGATTTGGGCAGATTCCGAGAAATTCCGATCAGTCGGAAACATAACGCGACAAAGTTTTAAAATGCATACACATATAAGTTTTAAAATGTATAAACATATAAGTTTTAAACTGTATACACATACACACACACACACACACACACACACACACACACACACACACACACACACACACACACACACACACACACACACACACAGAGAGAGAGAGAGAGAGAGAGAGAGAGAGAGAGAGAGAGCGAGAGCGAGAGCGAGAGCGAGAGCGAGAGCGAGAGCGAGAGCGAGAGCGAGAGCGAGAGCGAGAGCGAGAGCGAGAGCGAGAGCGAGAGCGAGAGCGAGAGCGAGAGCGAGAGCGAGAGCGAGAGCGAGAGCGAGAGCGAGAGCGAGAGCGAGAGCGAGAGCGAGAGCGAGAGCGAGAGCGAGAGCGAGAGCGAGAGCGAGAGCGAGAGCGAGAGCGAGAGCGAGAGCGAGAGCGAGAGCGAGAGCGAGAGCGAGAGCGAGAGAGAGAGAGAGAGAGAGGGGGAGAGAGAGAGAGAGAGAGAGAGAGAGAAAAAGAGAGCACGCTCGTACGCGTATATACACACGATATATCTTATTGCCGTTTAGCGGTTGTTTTCGTCTGAGAACTATAATTTATTTATTTAATAAATATCGGGCGGTTTTGCACGTTCGAGTTTATTTGTAGCGTGCTAGCGTGTGCCCGTCGTTTACTCCAGTCCAGTATGTTCATTTCGTACCTGCATGCATGGAGTATCATGATCAAGCGTACACAAAATGCGCTAATTTAATTAGCAACATGAACGCTAACAACACCCTGCGTCATATATATTGGAGGTGTTTTTAACAAATACAAAAACTGCAAATGCTTAATTAAGTCATCGCGAACACCCGCTACATGGATATGTCTAGACTATGAGAACTTCTTAGATCATCTTTCACGTCAATGTGTCTTAAATATATCAGACCTCAATCTCAACCCACGCTGCTTTGTTATTTTTTGCTGTATTCCTGCATGTGTCCGTTTGCTAGAAATTTGTTCAGACAAGTCAGTCTAATAATAAATTTATATCCCAACTGTTCAATCCCGCAACCCAACTGCACCTGATGAAAATAAATATTATATTAACACGTCATATCTTATTAATTAGCGATTTTAATTTAGATTTTAACCAGCGTGATATATTCCTGTATTTCCGCCTCGTTTCTGCGGCGACTGATATAAATCGTCGCTTTCTTCCGTGATGTTAACGATCAGTGATGCTTTCACATTTCTACTTTTGAGTGATATAACGGCAGATTGCGAGCGCGCGAATTCATCAGACAGCAGACGACATTATTAAATCCGTATTCGCAACGTCTGCTTGCGGTTAAGATGTTTTTCTGCGGTTGACGAGCGGCCTGGTCGACGCGAGACTGAATTTAATTAGACGTCGAATGATTCTTGGCCTGGCTAACATAATAGAATATCCGTCGTCTTTTGGCAAGCGTTTGAATAAAAATAGTATGACGTATAAGACAGACAGGAATAGCACAGATACACGTTAACGCCACGGTTAAAGTTTAATGATGAATGAATATTGCATGCGATCACATATGCCAAAGTAGATATTTGTTACGCGTGAAAGAATATGTTTAAGGTGATTGCATTACCGATATCCTGGCGGTGGTGGAGGGTTTTGTTTTGGAAGCTATTGCTGAGGTAACAATACAACCGTTTATGTCTGAAATAGATGCATGTTGCATTTGATTACACTGAAAGTGGGGGAATTGCAATTATTCGTGTTCCCATTCGGCAAAGGTACTAGCGCATTTGTAAAGATTTTCGCAATTTGTTTTATTGTGTTCTGAAATATACAGTTTTACTATGCATGTTTGTATCAAGACCTTAACCAAACCTATCGAATTAAGTTACTGTATTATCCAAAAGAACATACACAACGCTCCCATCAAATTACATCCCAAACGATTCTGCGATGTGTCCTTGCCGAATTTAATTAATGTGTTCTCACCGAATAGATGTGGCACTCATTAAAACGGGCACTTGTTCCCGGACATTCCGTTAAACCGGATGAAGCAACAATGTCAAGGTCCTCTCACATTCGTGGTAAAAATAGTCTACATGCAGTATTTAATCACAAGAGTATTTTGGTAGACAGGAGGAATATGAAAGTGTAATTATAGGTGTACATGTTGGAAGGGAGTGGTAATGTATTGTCGGTAGTGTCACTAGTGGTCGGTTGAGTTAATGAAGTGTCTTTGATAAATCAACGAGCGACTGGGAGTCTGCATAAACGTAAATACTAAATTAACGAACTGGGCCTTCTCACAATGGACAATTCATTGACATGCACGCGTCTGGATTGATTTCGAGACGTCGCGCTATTAGAATACATTGAATGAGAACGACAACGAACATGTTGATTTCAAAAGAACGATGACGCTCGTCACCGGGTTATTGAGTACGTGTATCGTGACGATTTGCTCCCTGTGTAAAATGGCTGTACCTAGTCAGAAGCGAGTAAATAAAACATTCCGCACACCCGACCCCCGGGAATTATTTGGCCCCAAGCGATTTCCGGCTTACCCACGTGACCCACACTAATAATCAGGGTTTGAGAAAAAACGGACAAATTGTCATACGACATAATTCGTTGGCTGGCTGAGCCATGGAGAAGATCTGATGAGGTAAAGATGTATGATAAGATACTTTTGTGAGTTTAGTTTTGACCGGCAGAGATATTGGCCCCAACTTAACGTTTACGGAACGCTTGGCTACATATATCTACTCATCATCATCATGCTGTCGGTCGCGAAGCGACAAAGACTGCTTCCATCACTTGACTCTTGCTCTCCATTTGTCTCTCTGCTGTGAGAGTGATGTCCAGGAGTCGATCTTTATGTCTCTCAGCTTCAGGTTTCTCTTGATGGTATCTTTGAACCGGAGACGAGGGCGCCCTCTCTTTCTGTGACCAGAAGACAGTTGGGAGTAGAGCACCTGCTTCGGTAGCCTGTCTGGTGACATCCTCATGAGGTGTCCAGTCCACCGGAGATTCTTTCTGATCAGAAGATCTTCCATAGATGGCAGCCCTGTCCGTTCGAGTATTTCCTTGTTTGTCACTTTGTCCATCCAGGTTATCCTCATGATCGAACGCAGCAATCAATGAAGGCATGCAACTTTTTCACCTGTCGTCTGTACACTGTCCAGGCCTCGGCTCCGTATAGGAGGGTGGACAGCACAATTGCACGGTATATCTACTAAGAGGTGAAGTAATAATCCTAATCATCATGATTAAGATCGCGATCATAATCATATCACAATCGTGATCACAATCATAATGATAGTAATGAAGTATTGTCATCAGCAATAGTATGCTCGGAAAATCGAACACAGTGACGCATTACGTGTTCTCATTGTTCCGTATAAAACAACAATTCTCAACTGATAAATGGAATTACCATGAAAAGAAGGAGGATATGTACGATATATTTGAGGTGACGGTGAAATTAAACTATAGTTGCGGGATAATTAACGCTGAATAAGCAGTGGGTTCGCGCTGTTAGAACAAAAGGTAGCTTATAGTCAGTCGACCGACGTTGTCTTGGTGTTCTTGCCGGAGAGAGCGCTCAAGGCAGGTTGTTTAGATGAAAGCGGTTCATAGGTGACTGTACAGATCGGGAAAGTATTAAGATCCAGCACATGGTGTTTTACAGCGTAAATCGGATTAGTTCCTATACGTAACACCTTCCAGGTCTGTCGTTTGCACAAGCGAGCAAGTAGATCGAACAAAAGGTCAACAGGTATTTCTGAATCGGATGTAGGACACATTCCTTGATCAATTGTTGAGATTCCTAGGCCTGGCGCACGTCGCCTCGGCCATCTGGTCCGCAGACAAACAGTTGCCTTCAAAGTCGACACGGAATAAATCGACCTTGTCTCCAGAATTGCATCTTGCCACTTAACCTTAATGCGCGGCCATGCGAGCACTACTCAATAGCGCGCAAGACTGCCAGGAAATTCGCGAAGAAGTTCTTAGAAGCGATGGGCGAATGCGTGTTGCACCACGTTCGTTAAGAGGCATCCCGCCATCGCTGTATTTCATTCAACTAATGACCATCTGATGATCGCTTTTCAACTCTACTGTTGGGGAAAAACGACTCCGTTCGATTGTCGGCCCTGAATAATGATGCGCCCACGAAAGCGATTTGTACCGGAAGTGGACAAACACATCACGTTGGCTGTTGCGTAATGAAACGACGGACGTATGTGGGAAGCATTCAGCTATGTGGCAATTAATGCACGAAGGCTATTCGCACACACATATTCATAACTATCTATACACAGTTAGTCATTTATATATCTGTGTGACCTGGAGCAACGTAGAATGAACGAACTTGCCCAAGTTTCGAAACGACTGCACACGATTCGACCCTGATCTCCCGTGGTTGAAAGTGCGATGCTTCAGCCACTATACTACCGCGCTTCAGCTAGAGACAAACGACGCAGTAGCGTAAGGTGTGGTTTGTCTGTCTATAAAACACGTTTGTTTTGCCGAAACGGCGCAGTGTGTAAATGTTTCCCTCAACACTCCGTGTGATTGATGCAGCGAGTAAACACCTTCAAAGATCTCGTTGTACGGTATTTACGTGTCCCACATAGACGTTGTCCGAAGGGTTTTCTCTCGGCGAAACCCTCGGGGGACCGCCTTTAATGTTTGTTTGTGCCGACCAAGTAGCTATGTAAACCACGGCCTTGCTATAGGCGAATCCCCAGGCGACATTTGGAGAACAGCAGGCGTTTAGCCTGGTTTTCTAAAACATCTAAAGGGGTCGTAAATCACGTTCTTGTGTGGTTGTTGTTGTTATTTTACGGGTGACATCGCGCGAGGATCACAGTTAAGATAATTCAGTTACTCAGAGGATATGTATATGTATATGCATATGTATACGTATATATATATATATATATATATATATATATATATATATATATATATATATATATATATATCAGTTATAGGCTCTGTCTATCTGTCTTTCTCTCACACACGCGCGCACACACACGTACACACACACACACACACATATATATATATATATATATATATATATATATATATATATAATATATATATATATATATATATATACATATATATTAGTGCTGGTTCGATACCAGGTTTTGTTCGATACTGATCGATACCTGAATTTTGTTCGATACTCGATACTCGATACTTACGTTGCAAGTCTAATATTCACAGAGAACACAGTTCCCAGTAGAAACAGTATGCAACAGAAGTAGTGCTGGTTGGATACCAGAATTCTTCGATACCGATCGATATATTGCTGGTTCGATACCAGAATTCTTCGATATCAATCGATACCAGATTTTATTCGATACTCAAAATTTACCTTGTAAGTGTAATTCAGTACAGTAGAGATCTCCAAAGAAACACACTACTATCCACTTAGACTAATGCCACAGAAACACACACAATTTTTCCCTTACAAGTAGGGAGATATGTGATACTTTTATAGTCATGCAAACAATGATTAAAATGCAATTTTCATTTTATGTAAGTAAACAAACAACAGTTTCAATATAATTGATTACTGTTGTAAAACTAAAAGGTAACTGTAATATAAAATTAAAACAATAAAGACAGCTGCAATAAAATACCTAGTGACAAATAAATTCACCAATTGCACTGAATTATTTTTTATTAATAACAGTACTTCACCCCAGCTGTTTGTAAATACGCTATAATATAGTAGCTTAATTTCAATTCACTGTGTCTCCTAAAGTGACCATCAACAAATACAGCTGAAACATAACATACAAATAATATGTTATTATTATATTAAATATAAATACACCTATCACTTATAATAGTGCCACTGCCAGCACAGCTGCACACTCACTGTTATAACTGTTTTATAATTAATTGAATCGTAAAGATAATTGTGATTTAACATCAAAACTGTATAGACGATTACAATAAAATAACACTAATTAATAATAGAAAAAAATATTAATAAAAATTTCAATTGCACTTCCCAGTTCACACCAATTTTGTTTATATAAAACTCAAATTACCACGTTATCAAGTAACAAGCCCCATAATGTTTTTGCAACTGTTTTCAAGAACCGGTCAGTTTCTTCCTCTACCTCTGGCTCTGCCAGGGGCAGTGGTGAATCTGTTTGGCCAGTGCCAGTGACTGGCAGTGTCACAGTGAGAGTGACAGTAGATGCAGTAAGCACATCGTCATCGTTAATCAGTCACGTCGTGTATGTCACTTCTTGGCGATGTTTGCCGCAGTTACTTAGTAGATTCGGCAACCGATGGCGATTCGCTTCGACTGTAACTAGATGTCCATTGCTCGCTCACTGTCGAATATTTCGATAGAATACGTTCTCGAGTCAAACTCAAAGGCAATGCGACGTTGTCAACAACGTCGACGACGCCATACGATGAAAGTTGATCATCACGTTTTGATAGCTTCTTGAATGGTGACATGTTTCGTCAAATTCGATGTATTTCCCACGCTATCTTTGAGACGCCTCTAGCACACCAGACACTCTTTGTTGGAAAACTGCCAAATTATTAGCGATGCCGATGAACGTTGCGACTTGTTGTCGTTCGCCTTGGCTGTGGGCATCGTGTACGGCAAATGGTGGCGCCACCAAACGGAACCCGGGTAAACATAACCTCCGCATCGCGCTCGAATAAATATTTATATTAATAATATTATTATTAAACTAGTTTCATAAATACTAGTGCGTGCAATAAACACTCTATACAAATACAATAGGATGTGTGTTTTTGTACGCGTAACCGTAAATAAAGTAGGGAGAAAGATGGCATGGTACTGCCACCAAACGAGATCGTCACATACGAACCTTGGTTTGGGTAACGAGGCTAAGCGAAGTCTGACCTACGCTAAGATAGCACACAGAAAACAGTTATTATAGAGACTAATTCTACAATAAAGTTTTAGAAAACAATTCACATTTTATGTTATATTATTGTTTAAACAACCACGCCTAAGTCAGTTTAGGCTGCGAAGCGCTGTAGTGATAGCTCCCATAAACAACGTCGTCATCAACAACGATGTTGCGCCTTCGCATCGACTTTGTCGAATGGACTCGATGTCGAGTATCGAAATATCGAAGGTATCGAAGGTATCGAAGGTATCGAAGGTATCGAAGGTATCGAAGGTATCGAAGGTATAGAAGGTATCGAAGGTATCGAAGGTATCGAAGGTATCGAAGGTATCGAAGGTATCGAAGGTATCGAAGGTATCGAAGGTATCGAAGGTATCGAAGGTATCGAAGGTATCGAAGGTATCGAAGGTATCGAAGGTATCGAAGGTATCGAAGGTATCGAAGGTATCGAATGTATCGAAGGTATCGAAGGTATCGAAGGTATCGAAAGTATCGAAGGTATCGAAGGTATCGAAGGTATCGAAGGTATCGAATAGTGGGCGTTCGATACCAAAAATATCGAAGTATCGCGATACCACTAAATATCTTTCGCAAGTATCGCGATACTTCGATATTTTTGGTATCGAACCAGCACTAATATATATATATATATATATATATATATATATATATATATATATATATATATATATATATATATATATACAGACCCACCCACACACACACACACACAAACACACACTCGCACGCACATAAACACACATATATATATATATACACAGGCACACACACGCATGCACGCGCACTCACACATGCACCCACCCACCCACCCACACATACATACGCACGCACACACACATACGCACACGCACACGCACGCGCACGCGCACGCGCACGCACACGCACACGCACACGCACACGCACACGCACACGCACACGCACACGCACACGCACACGCACACGCACACGCGCACGCGCACGCGCACGCGCATGCGCACGCACACGCACACACACGCACACACACACACACAACACAGCGATGACTCCTTGAGTACTCAATTCCTATGCCATTGATCTAATTGCATTCACACATACCTATGACTAAGGTAAACAAGTAAATTTACATTACGAAGATAAATACCGCAACACCACTCACTGGGCGGTGAACGCCGGGGCGATACAGCACACTCACTCTCGGTAAATGGAACTCTCCAGTGACAGATGGAGAAATACAAATAACCGCTTCCGGCTGGTGACGTGATGTTTTAAATCACTCCGTACACCAAATCACTCTCCCGGAAAAGCACACGGTAGTGTTTTGTCTGAATACTCTGTTTTCAACCTAGATTAAGAATAAGCAGTGTCAAACCTTACGCTGGTTCGAGGTTATGTGGATTATTGTTATCTTAGAGATATTCCACAGAAGCCGAGACGGTGTTCGATAGATCAGGTCTGCCTTGGAGTGAAGGGCTAGGTGTTTAGAGCAGTCCTGACGATTGCATATTGCGTTACAAGTAAGAACGTAATTTTATTTTTTTATTTAGTTTACAGGGTCAATTATGTTTAGGGATGTTATCAACCAATCGCCCATTTACAATGTGTATATTAAACAGGGTAGCTTTTAACAGCGAAATACATACTGACACCGGTATTTTCTAACTGAAAAAGAGCGTTTTGAACCAAATTCAAAGCACCTTAGAGAGCATCCGTCTTAGAAATATATATATATATATATATATATATATATATATATATATACATATATATATATATATATATGTATGACACGGTGACGCAGAGATTTGCAAGACCTTTGGCTGGCCTGATGCACGTAACTGGCCGAAGCATCTATGGAGAGTGGGAATGGTCCAGGGAAGAAAGGGAATGACAGAGGTCATTGCCCGCACACGTGTTGCCCGTTACACGGCCGCTAGTGTGGATGGCAGCGACTCTGTCTGACTTTGCCATTAATTAGCCTGATTTTAAATATCCCGACTCTCGGTGTGTGATTTCCGTGCTGCTGGCGCTGGCCTTAGCTGCGATTCTTGATGACGTGTGCTCAGCTGGTGCACGACGGGTCGACTGTCGGCGACTGTCGGCGATTGTCACTCACCTGTGTCAATTAAAACACGACGAGGGACATTTCACAGATCTTTCTTGTTCGTAGTTATTTTAATATTACTACTACAACTACTACTAATTATTATTATTATTATCATGGTTATGTTGATTATGCTAATAATAATAATAATAATAATTGTTATTATTATGGTCATGATGATGATGATGATGATGATGATGATGATGATGATGATGATGATAATAGTAATATTGATGTTAATGTTAACGTTGGTGTTGATATTAAAAATTGTATTAGTACTACTATCAATATCAATATCAATATCAATATCAATATCAATATCAATATCAATATCAATATCAATATCAATATCAATATCAATATCAATATCAATATCAATATCAATATCAATATCAATATCAATATCAATATCAATATCAATATCAATATCAATATCAATATCAATATCACTATCAATATCAATATCAATACCAGTACAAATGCCAAAACCAACGTCAACGCAAACACCAGCATCATTATCAATATCAATACAAATATCATCATCAACATTAATGTTAATAATAACAAGGTTACTTCTATTCCGCCTTAATCCACGGAAACTCTATCCAGTTCCAGCCGGACCGGTACATTTTTGAAGTTCTGGTTCGGATGGCAAGTACCTTTTTATATAGAGGTCGAACACGGAGGTGTATTGTAATGTTTGTCCTAACACTAACAGATAGCTAACATGTCGGTGGACGGAGATACCTCACAGTTAACATATGGCTGGAAGGAGCTATCAGACAAGATAACGTACGGCCGAAGGAGCTCTCTGGCATATGGTGAAAAGGCGTCCTGATAGTTGTAAGTTGTGAATGGAGCAACCCCCTTGTAATTGGCATATTGATGGAAGGAGTGCAAAACAAAAGTCAACTATTTGGCCTTATTCATCTAAATGAGTTAATACAGACTAACCATGTGCAAGCAACTGCATTCACGAGTGTTTGCCAGTAGTTTACTACAAGGACATTGTTTGAATGCATATAATAGAATATTGCACGAATAGCGCCATTGTGATAGAACGCGTGACGTCAGAAATGCTTATTCTACCCAGTTCATCGGTCGCCGACCTGATAAAACTGGTTTACTTCGTGACGTTCAGTAATCCATAGTTATGTTACATCATATTTCCTGCTATTATAATACTGTTTACCGGGCCGATCACACTGGTTTCGAGTATGTAAATTGTTTTATGTGTACTGTGGTGTCTAGCCAACCCGGCAATTTACGAAGTAAATATTCGTAAAATAAAAATTAACATTGGCACATCCGCATGTTGCACAATGCAGTGTTATAATACTTATCCATGCAAC
>OZ024860.1:43986160-43998660 GCA_964017155.1 Oasisia sp. SBJ-2009
CGCGTGCGCGTGCGCGTGCGCGTGCGCGTGCGCGTGCGCGTGCGCGTGCGCGTGCGCGTGCGCGTGCGCGTGCGCGTGCGCGTGCGCGTGCGCGTGCGCGTGCGCGTGCGCGTGCGCGTGCGCGTGCGCGTGCGCGTGCGTGTCTGCCCCACACTTGCTGTTTTTTTTTTGGAACTACCGTGGTCTCCTCAGTGTGACGTCTAAGCGTTTTGTTCAATGCCGTGATTGCAGCGCAGTGAACACAGTAAGTCTAATTACTGTTTCATTACGTAACACTCAAGGCGTGGGTGTGTTCTCAGTGCGTACGGATCACAGCTTATCCGTAACACGAAGATGCGATTCAATTAGTCATCGACGCCTCGCAAAGGTTAAGACGCAATCATAAAACACATCACACAAAAGTAATCATCGCCGAGAAATAACAAGACAAATGGCACACGACCTAGCGAATTATAATTGCCTTATTACCTCACAAAGTGGGTCACGCACTTAATAACCTCTCGTCAGAACGCGAACTGACAGTGTGAATTTGGCGATTCATCAGATGACAGATTTAAGAGCCAAATGTACCACTGATACTATAGAGTGCGCTTCGCCGTTGTTGTTTCTTCTGAGAACAAACAAATCATCAAATCCACCTCGGACCATCACCTACATTAATGCTTTCTAACGTATTTGTGTTTCCGTTTGCGTCATTTTTATCAGTAGGCGACGCCCGAGCATAGCCATATTATATCTCCCTAACACTAACATCTGTTAGTGTTGGACGGGACGTCTCGGAATCATTCAGGGTCACAAATGGGGTCAAGCAAGGTTGTGTACTGGCTGGCCCCCACGCTCTTTTCCATCTTCCTATCAGCAATGCTCGACGATGCTTTCCGAGACATGGGGGATGGCGTCTACATACAGTCCAGACAGAGCGCTGACCTATTCAACGTCGCACACTTCAGAGCGAAGACCAAGACTACTCAGATACTGATGAGAATAGTGCTATTCGCAGATGACAGTGCACTCGTTGCACACTCTGCTGAAAGCGTCAAAGAAGTTCGGCCTAAAGATTAACATCAAGAAGACCGAGGTGCTATACCAACCCAACTCTACAAGAACCCGAGAGGAGGATATCATGGTTGATGGAAGCAAGCTGAACTCTGTTCTGGAATTCACCTACCTCGGAAGCACTATATCAAGTGACGGATGCATTGACGATAAAATTCAGAGGAGGATGGCCAAGGCTAGTGCATCTTTCGGCCGACTTCGCCAGAGACTTTGGAACAACCACCATTTGTCCATGCGGGTTAAAGGCAAGATATACCGTGCAATCGTGCTGTCCACCCTCCTATACGGAGCCGAGGCCTGGACAGTGTACAGACGACAGGTGAAAAAGCTGCATGCCTTCATGATGCGACATCTGCGTTCGATCATGAGGATAACCTGGATGGACAAAGTGACAAACAAGGAAATACTCGAACGGACAGGACTGCCATCTATGGAAGATCTTCTGATCAGAAAGAATCTCCGGTGGACTGGACACTTTATGAGGATGTCACCAGACAGGCTACCAAAGCAGGTTCTCTACTCCCAACTGTCTTCTGGTCAGAGAAAGAGAGGGCGCCCTCGTCTCCGGTTCAAAGATACCATCAAGAGAAACCTGAAGCTGAGAGACATAAAGATCGACTCACGGACATCACTCTCACAGCAGAGAGATAAATGGAGAGTAACAGTCAAGTAATGGAAGCAGTTTTTGTCGCTTCGCGACCGACAGCATGATGATGATGAACACTAACATCAAACTAAACCCTAACCCCAACCTTAATGCTACGAAGAAATAACGCACTCCGCCCATATTAGACGTGTGGTATTTCCTCGTTCCTATATGGAAATAAATCTTTTATCATGTTGCCAACATTTGAATAAACGAATAATCCATTAATTCAGCCATTCAATGATTTATCGGGACACCCACGGATAACGGAATCTGCCATTGTTCAACTGACGCAATCTCTAGCTGGTACATATGTCAAAGTACAGTTTTTCTCATGGTGACCTAAGAAATCGCGGGTAACATATTCGTAAAAAAGGATTATGAATAGCGTGGTGACACGCAGACCAGTCATATAACATGCTTCCAGGAAAGTAATAAAAACATTACAGCTGCTCTATTTATGGTAGCCTTTTTATAATATGTAACCGGAAATTAAAAATGGTATGATATAAAGCCTTGGCAGCACCCAGCGGTTTGAACTACCTACAACTAACTGTGTTCTTACTGCGCGTAAGCTGAAGTAAGTTCATGAAATAATTTCTAAAGAATGGACGACTGAACCATAAGTAGGGTTGAAATATATAATTATTAATAGTATTATAATTAGTGTTATCGCTACTACAGTTTAAAGTTCTTAGTTTTGTTTCATTTCTTAATAAGATTTACCGATCCAAAAACACATTTGGGAAAATTAATAAACACGTTTTGTTTATGTGTTTTACTTCAAGAGTAGCTTGATTATTCGGTCAAACATTCACCAGAATTGTATGAGAACTATTTAGCCTCTGAGACATTTCTTCTTCCATCATGTGTTTGATTTTATCTTCGAGCATTTCATCAGTCATAAAAGGTTGTAAACATAATTACCGAACAGATTCGTCGAGATTTTAGCAGCACGATTGACAACACAATCATTGTTTCTCGTAGGAAGAAACAAGTTTCGACTGGCTAGATGAAGTGTACACGACTGCTTTGAATGTAACTCTATCCCGGAATGGAAGCCACGAGCTCTGTATAGTCACCCCAGACCACACACCTACAACGTGCGGGGGATCTTGTACTTCCCCCGGCAAAAACGCAATGATAGAAGGGACATGTGGGTTTCGTGTCTCGCCCCAGAAACCAGACACGGCCATCTTCCTTGCTGAGCACGTGGCGCAGCTGTAGAGATTTGGACACGTGTTTATTTTTAAAGGGAATGTTTGAAACCTAAATATAACCTACCTTTTTACACATGTGCTCACGCTCACATCCACACGACGCACGCACATACACACGCACAAAAACATACGAACACACGAACGCACGCACGCACACGTGCAGACATACACTCACTCACTCATTCATTTATTCACACACACACACGCACGCACGCACGCACGCACGCACGCACACACGTACGCGCGCGCGTCCACACACACACACACACACACACACACACACACATACATATACACATACAAATTCACACATACATACATACATACACATCGTACAGCTGGTGCAGTACGGCTGCAACTAAATCATCGTTCAATACCAGTGTGGTCATCGATTCGGCCGGGCCCAGATTCCGAGTTTGCCTAATATGGAACCGCGACGGTAGCGGGCCAGGATTATCCGTTGTTACTAACATAGTTTCCGTTAATAATACATCAAGTATTCCAATATGAATTACAGTCGAAAATGTTAATAGAAATGCATGCGCGGTATGCGTTTTGAGCAAAGTCGATCCGAGCGTGACGTATGTCACTAACACTACGTCAGACCAGATAAAAGCGGGACAGCACATGCGCGCGCATGCGAGGTATGCCTTTAGCCGATTCTGGGACCGGCCGAATCTGGGACCGCCACACCGGCGGCTACATAACTGTGGGGCAGCTGAAAGCTTCGACCTTCCCCTACAATCAGCGGAATTGAGCATATTGAAACTCGCCTTACCAGAACCGTGCGGTACGAACCATTTACGACAAATATCAATTGACTTTTTAACTGCGGTGTGGTTAATTAAAAATTCAAGACACGCTTAATGTAAACACGTCCTCTTGCACGCATGTGCTACAGGCAAGCGGGACAATAGGGCCTGCAAGTGGGTCCCGATACATGGCGAGTATCGGCGCGACTGGAGCTGATTGGGGACTGGACACAAGAATAATATTCTAACGATGGATGACAGTTGTAGCTTCCGACTGATGAATATTAGGAAAATCAGGTCATACATATCTTGTGTTATACTTTTCTTATCTTAAATGTCCGATTTAATATTGAATTCATCACACTATCATAGGCACAGAGTCTATAGCGATTTACGTAGTGCAGATAATAGACAGGCCGTATGTGACGTTTACGGGATTTGCATTTTACATTGCTATACGTTGTTGTTTCGATAAGCACTTATATCTGACAAGTTGTCTAAATGCACATAATCATAACACATGCATACGTTTTCCAGAAATAGTTTATACTGCGCAAAAATGGCACTATTCATTATTAGTCAAGATCGCCAAACACAAGTACTTGCCGTTAATGCCATGGCAACCACCATAATAATCGCATAAAATTCATGATTTCCGTGATCTTTGTCACCGGAAAATGTTCCATTGCTTCTGACAATATAACTAAAATATGCTATTTGGGAACAATTCGATTATTACAACCAACAACAAAACAAAGTCCTATACGTTAATGTGGAGAATGTGGACTTCCTGCCCCTAACTGCCCCCAGCCTCGTTTTCGCGCGCGAGACTTGCACGCCCTATAATAATGGACAGTTCAGAGTCGAGTGGTTCCCTGGGCCCCACTCAGCAAAATAAACAGGGGCTACAAACCGCTGTCGTACACAAATGTTTTGGTATGACCTAGGCGCTAAGAACCGCAATCGTACTAAGACGGCGGTTTGAGTCGCTACCCAAGCCACAAGAACAGCTGGTTTACACAGGCATTTTTGTCGCTACACAGATGGTAAAAGCTGCTGTCGTAAATAAATATTTGGGGTGGCCACCCAGGCACTAGGAACCGCTCTCGTACGCAGATTAATTAGTTTCTGTGCCAGCGGCGTCTGCGTTATAACCGACACCCTAAGTGACGTTGAAATAAAATGACGTCTTGACTTGGTATCCTAGATTGTATATTTATTGTAGTGGGGCAGATAAGTAAAAAATTGTTCTCTTTGTGATACAAGCATACATTTTGGCACACGTTTCCCTCTTGGGTGACTTATTAAGAAAAACCCGTTGCCCAATAAAAAACGGCCGCCATTTTTCAAGATGGCGGCCATCTTCAACAATTAACCAGCATAAAATCTGATATTGTGGACCGATTTGAATGATCTTTGAATCAAACCACGTGTTTTATAACATGCTGAAATAAAATATGTAACTCCAAAATCTGTCTGAAGCTTGTTTCAATTATTTAATGTACATTATAAGAAAAACCTACTTCACCACAACTGTCATCATCACTGATTGAGTTACACTGTCAAATGTCAAAGTGTCATTCAGTACATCATTGTGGCTCTTTTCATAAATAGAGGAAGATAATTCATGTGCAGATGCAACACTATAATTGCTTAGACTTCTTCCCACGCCCTGCCCCCCCCCCCCCCGACACCCTTGTGTATTCCCCTTACATATCCATCCTTCATACCTCAAATGCGGTCAATTGTTTTAAACCATTCTCATCACCCGTCTGTAGAAATCGTTGAACCATTCCATTCAGGTTTCGTTGTTTTTACTACATATATGTATCTGCGTTCACGTAAACAGCCACATTTCACCTGTTTTGTCCGACTTCTAAGAAATCAGCTGGCTACAATTTCTACTTCACCTTCGTATGATTAGTCGGATGCATTCGCTTCTAAACACGGCCTGATGGAGACATTTTTCAAAGGAGAGGCCTTGGATTGTGAGTAATGACTCCTGATACAGGTATATGTGTACGTGCCTGAGCCACCTTCGGCGTCTCTCGTGACTTGTGCCAGATAAAATACGTCGACACCTTGGAGGCAGCCAGTCGCAATGCGTACGACTAGTTTTACTTTTTTTTTACGCCGTGTCAGGCTATAACTGGAACTGCGTATGTGACGAGAAACCGAAATTGGAAGCTACGTCTGCGTGGGAATAGACGGGCCGACATTACGCCTATTTAAATATACGTGTCGTTGTGAATATATATGACAGCATGCAGTCACGTATTTATGTAAAAATGCAACCGCAACTCTTACAGCGGCCGACACGTTTATATATCACCACATTGTTTTGTTGTTTTGTGTGCTTATGCGCAGCTACTATAAGTAATTTTCTTGTAGTTGTTATAATATATATATATATATATATATATATATATATATATATATATATATATATATATATATATGCGTGTGTATGTGTGTAAATGCGCAGCTATTGCAACCAATGTATAGACACATGTCAGAGAAAAAGCAATATCCGTGCATGCGCGTGTGTGTGGGTGCGTGTGTGCGTGCGTGCGTGCGTGCGTGCGTGCGTGCGTGTGTGTGATGGCTGAATCGGAGCACGCACGCAGAGGTTCTGGTCAAAACGAGTTCTACTGGCGATTTACAATATACTTCATTTATGCACGACAGCGGAATGACGCTAATGGAGCATTAACAAAACTGTGCGCTGAAATAGTCTGCCTTCTGTAAACAGACTGACAGACAGGATCTGATATTAGCTGTCGAATGTTACACCTGCCAAGTGGGAAAGTCACGCCACGCCACGCCATTACAGTCTACAGCTTCATTTCGCTGTGTTATAAATAATGTCAGTTTAGGTCAACTGCTCGGCAAGAATAGCGCTAATTAATCGATATCTGTGCCATTACGACGACGGTAACTATTTGTGTCGCCTCCTCACACTTGAGGTGGCTTAAAGCTGGTAGATCGACAATTTATTTTGTTTTTCCAATATAACACAAAAGATTCGTAGCACATAATTTGTGGCAGTTGGGCCCTAGAACACAGCAATCGGGGCGATTCACGAAGAATCACATACATGTTATGGAATTGCTATCAATCCAAACACTTCCTGTGCCGCATACGACAGTGAAAAAACGTTTTGTTTACGATGTAATGCAAATATTCGCTGGGTTTTGCGCCGCATGTGTTCGCGGTCAGACTTTCGTGTCAGCACGCCTTAATTACGTGGTGGTGTCACGTGGCATTTGGTTTGACACGGGACGTCTTTGCGGTTATAGGTGCAATCTTTAACTGCGTCACTGAATCAGGCACGCAATCATTCACTCGCGGGCGCACTCCGACATGCATACGCTCGTGTGGACAAGTACGCGCGCGCACATGCACGCGCATGCATACGAACGCACGCATACGCATTTATACGTACATACGCACCCACACACACACTCACACACACACACACACACTCACACATTCACACACTCACACACACTAACATATACTCTCATACTCTTTCACTCCCCCAATGGCGTGTTAATGCATTCATGCATTGTCATTATTCATTGCTAGTGCAATCATGCATTGTTACTCATTATACACTCACTCAAATAGCGCACTAACTCACTCACTAACTAATTAACTCTCTCACTCAGGCACTCAGTCACTCAGGCACTCAGTCACTCAGTCAATCAGTCACTCAGTCACTCAATCACTCAGTCACTCAGTCACTCAGTCACTCAGTCACTCAGTCACTGAATCACTCAGTCACTCAGTCACTCAGTCACTCAGTCACTCAGTCACTCAGTCACTCAGTCACTCAGTCACTCAGTCACACACACACACACACACACACACACACACACACACACACACACACACACACACACACACACACACCACACACCACACACCACACACCACACACCACACACCACACACCACACACCACACACCACACACCACACACACACACGCACGCACGCACGCACGCACGCACACACACACACACACACATACACACACACACACTCTCTCTCTCTCTCTCTGTCTACGCATCCACCCACTCATGTACAATGACCCACCTCATCATTAATGACCCTGGCCTTTATTACTGAACCATTTCCAATGTATTGCTTCAGTCATTTCGTTCCTGTTGTTTCCTCGTCGGCAACCACGCGCCTTTGTCAAAACCAGTCCAACGTGCAAAGAGACCTGCTCTCTACAGCAGTACCAACTGACAACAATACGGCGACATCATCAATGTCTTACTTCTCAGCGTGGACTATCCACGAAATAGAGCAGCACTTATATTAATATCGACGAAACACTGCACCGTGCTCAATTGACGTGGTCCGTCATCGCAGACATGTGTCCTTTCGCCTTTCGAATAGTGATGCTCGGTCGGTGTGACAGGTGATATTCCTTTGCCACCGGGGGTCCGGAGTTATGAGGATGTCAGTAAGATCTAGGTATTCATAAGGACACATGAGTTTTTATAATAGAGAACAATGACCCAAACGTCGCTGTCTAGCCTGCTGAGTGGTTACCACTATAGCGACTATTGTGTCAATCTTAATAAGGATGTCCTACATAATATATTCTACGACCTAAATGTTCATCATAAATGCTGCATGGTTTATTTGTATTAATGGTGTAGAATTAGTATATGCTGTTAAATATTGGTACAATAAAACACCCATATATCCACCTACCCACCTATCTGTATGTCTGTCTGACTGTCTGTCTGTCTGTCTGTCTGTTTGTCTGTTTGTCTGCCTGTCTATATGTGTATATGTCCATCTGTCTACCTCTATATCTGTCTATCAATTCATCTATTAATCCATCTATCCATCCATCCATCCATCCATCCATCCATCCATCCATCCATCCATCCATCCATCCATCCATCCATCCATCCATCCATCCATCCATCCATCCATCCATCCATCCATCCATCCATCCATCCATCCATCCATCCATCCATCCATCCATCCATCCATCCATCCATCCATCCATCCATCCATCCATCCAACCATCCATCCATCCATCCATCCACCCAACCATCCATCCATCCACCCATCCATCCACCCACCCACCCACCCACCCACCCACCCACCCACCCACCCACGCATCCGTCCATCCATCCATCCATCCATCCATCCATCCATCCATCCATCCATCCATCCATCCATCCATCCATCCATCCATCCATCCATCCATCCATCCATCCATCCATCCATCCATCCATCCATCCATCCATCCATCCATCCATCCATCCATCCATCCATCCATCCATCCATCCATCCATCCATCCATCCATCCATCCATCCATCCATCCATCCATCCATACATACATGCATACATACATACATCCATCCATCCATACATCCATCCATCCATCCATCCATCCACCTACCCACACACACATCTATCTATACATCCTTCCACCCACTCACCCTCCCATCCTTCCACCCATCCACTCACCCATCCACCCCACCCACCATCCATTCATCGAGTCATCTATTCATCTATCTATCTATCTCCACCGGGAGAGTCTAGACGATGTTTACGATAAGTGCCGGCGATGCCGACCTGACGTGGTTACAACTTCACTCCTCCGCCGGCTGTCTGGCCTTGCTTATTAACACACCCAGTGCGTCGCAAAAACAAACTCCAAAGTCAATATCAACCGTCCAAAGATCTCCGTGTGTGATATTATCCTTGTTTGTTCCAGATTGCGGAGAATTAACACTTCCGCGTAAAGGCCAGTCGTTGAATCGTCAAAGATCACGCGTCTCGACGCTTCGGAACCGTCCACTGGCGCGAACGAGGCCGACCATGGGACACGCCAATTACAACCAGGAACACTGGTGCCTGACAACACTACGTGATCAGCTATAGACACCCACTGCGCAACATCGCAATAACAGTTCTGCGTCGCGAGGTCAAAGAACGTGTTCCTATGAGGAGCCGTCATATTGTTTATACGATGCACCACAGATGCCGTGACGTGATCGCGAAAGGTGCTTCAATGACAGGTCCCGTGGACGTGCACCGGAAGTGAAGCCATGGACGGGAACTTTTCGATGACGGTCGACGATTATACGTTCGGGAACCAGTTCGACCTGTTCCTGAACGCCTCGGCGGGCATGAACGGGTCGATGTTCGTCATCCCGCCGGAGTTTGACGCGGCGCGCTACATCGTGCTGGAGCGCATCATCCACCTCCTCAACATGTTCGGTATTCCCTCCATCATCGTCATCGGCGTCATAGGGAACACGCTCTCCATCGTCACGCTCTCCTGCTCCTATCTACGTCACCAGTCGTCGACGGTCTACCTGGCGTTTCTGTCGACGGTCGACACCGGGTTTCTAGTATCGCTCACGTTCGTGTGGCTGCGCTACCTGAACGTACACTCGTTCGTGCGTACGGGATGGTGCCGGTTCGTCATCTACACGACGTACGTGTACAGCTTCCTGTCCGTGTGGACAGTGGTCAGTTTCACGTTCGAGCGCTACGTTGTCGTGTATCACCCGCTGCGCAAGAACAGTCTGTGCACGCGGCGCCGGGCCCGCATCGTTGTCTCGTCCCTCGTGGTGCTCGCCGTCGTCCTCTACTCCTTCTCGCTGTGGACGTCCGGCGTGCTCGAGATGCCACTCCTCAAGACCGGCATGTGCATGGCGCTGCCTCGCTACCTCTACATCACTCGTGTCTTCACCAACATCGACACCGTCGTCACGATGGTCCTCCCGTCGCTGCTCATCGTCTTCTTCAACGCGGCGATGGCGGTGAAGATCGTCGACTTCCTGAACCGTCGCCGCGCCGGCCTCCACATGTCCTCCCCGCCGCGGCTACGCGGCGGCGTCGACGACCCGTTCGACCCGGCCACGCGCAACGGACTTCCGCTGCTCGCCGTCGCCGGTTCCGGCGCGGCCGGGTCGCGCGTGCGCATCAACGGCGTCGGCGGCGCCCCGACGCGTCACGTGACGCTGCGCAAGAACGGCGGCGCGCAGAGCAAGGGGAGTCTACGTCACACGTTCCAGCTGCGCACGACTCGCTCCCTGCTCGTCGTCAGCTCGCTATTCGTCGTACTCAACCTGCCCAACCACGTGTTCCGGGTCTACGCGTTCAGCGTCTACCTGGTCGACGAGCGCTACGTGTTCCCACGCTCCGCGTTGCTATGGCAACACGTGCTGCAATTCCTCTACTACAGCAACTTCGCCGCGAACTTCTTCCTGTACAACGCGTGCAGTCGCTCGTTCCGCTGCGCCCTCCGGCGGCTGTGTTGGACACTAAAGCGGCGCGCCATCGAACGGTTTAACCGGAGTAACAGTACGGATTACGATCACGATCGAAGGGCGATATAGCGGGGCGTGACTCGCTCATTCGTATGTATTTTACGCGGCCAATGAAAGTACGGAAACAGGGTACCGTCTGATCGTGCAATACGTGATTTGTAGTTGTTTATAACCGGTGTGTTTTGACGGGATATCACAATTGTTATCGTTAATATTGTTGTTCTCGTTGATGTCGTCGTCAATGTCGTTATCATATTTGTAATCTCGTACCGGACAAACAAACCGGTAAACTGTAGTCACAACTACGGTGTGAATGTGTCGCGATCTATACTCATCGCAAGAAATAGTTCTGCGGAGGAAGCCAGGGTGGAAATAATGGATGTATATAAATATAAAAATGTAAGAATAGAGTGACGTGATGTTGGGACAAGGGAAAGGGGAGGGAGGGGAAAGATAGATAGTGGGAAGACGAAGGGTGAACGAAGGGAAGAGCTCCGGGACCACACAACAACGAACAAGGGAAGGGAATACACGAAGAAGAACCGATTTCAAGTGTCTACAACGAAATTAACATGTTAACAGCGCGACAGCTACAGCCTGTTGGTTAATTTCGTCATATCTTTACCTCACGGATCATTATCGTCGTTTCGTCAGAACCACACTAATCCTTTCTATTCAATTATAGACACTTTATTGCTGCCTCCGGTCGGAAAACGAAAAAACACACAGTCTAGGACTTTTTACATAAAACAAATTCGTGAGAAATGATGCATGCAGAACAGTTGCAATTAGTGTAATATTTCACGAATTTGTCTGCGGAAAACCACACAGGCGTAATAGCGGGCCGTGCCTACGCATAGGATGCGACCTTTATATGCAGATAAATGCGAACGTTTTTATCACAATAAATAAAATCCCAAGAGGTTTTATTAAAATAACGATGCGTAGAAATTATTATAATAAAACTGTTATGTTTTTCCCTTTTCACAGTCTTTGGTGCAGACACGTTCATTCTTGTGCTGACTACAAATGAGCAAATCTTTCTATTCCATTGAGTCTTGGTGAAGTACAGCTGAAAGCCTTGTCTTTGGCCCAACAATTGACATCATATTGTGAACAAATGTATCTTTATAAGCAAGTTGCATGGCATTCAAAGTGTGTTTTTATTTTATTGTGAACAATACAAATGTAGAACATGCGAAATAATGTTTAAAGCCCCCAAGCCGTTACGCGTCATTTTTAGTTGTACAGGAGAAAAACGAATAAGTCTTTATGCCTAAAAACGTCTGTACTGTGTGCCTGTGTGTAATGCCTAAGTTTGCTAACAAAATGATTTGCAATGTAATTTGATCTCAGTTGACCCATGTGTTCGTTAATGGTAAAACTCCCTCAGAGTAGTAGGCTTACGGTTCTTCAGTTAAATAGTGACGTATAACCTCGATATTACTATCACCACAAGGACTGGGCAAAATAGCAATCTCAACAGCGAGGTGTCCATATTAACTTAATT
>OZ024860.1:44003660-44046160 GCA_964017155.1 Oasisia sp. SBJ-2009
AGATATAAAGTATACAATAATAATAAAAAATCTGGCGGAAAGTCCCAACTATTTTCAAGTAAACAAATAAAATATAAGTCTTTCAATTAATAAATTATAAACAACTAATTAAGACGAATCACTGCACCAATCTAATTGTGGCACCCTTGCCTTGTGTGTTATTTATCCTGGCAGCCACATCTGTGTCAGGCACTTCATTCCAGTCTTTGGTGGTTTTCGGGAGGGAGGACTGGAGTCTGTATTCGGTTCTGCATTGTCTCTGACAGACCTTCTGTGTGTCCTCTTTTTGTCTGGTCGGTGCTGGAAGGAGCCTGGAGCTTGGTCGACTGTTGCTTCGTGTCACGTGGTCTCGTGGAGCCTGCTTAGCCTTGCTACCTTCCTGCGATGCTGCAGAGAAGGCCACGTGAGTCGGTTGATTTTTGCCGTGAACTAAATGTTTATTGATATTGATTGGTCATGAACCGAGTGGATCATCTCAGGACTGCCTCAATCTTGTCGATGTTGCGTTGGGTGTGTGGGACACATAATGTGCAGGCGTACTCAAGTATGGGACGGACGAAGGTCTTGTAGGCGGACTCCTTCAGCGGTAGCGCTGATTCTGATGTTGCGACGTAAGAAGCCTTGGGTCTTTTTGGCTTTAGCACAGGTATGGTTGATGTCCTGGTCCCATTTGATGTTTCGGGTGATGGTGACACCGAGATAATTGGCAGAGGTGACACGATGTGGACCTGTTGCGGATGACGGGAAGAGTCGAACATTTCTCTAGGTGGAAAGTCATATCCCACCTTTGTTCCCAGTTTTCCAGACGTTGGGGGTCGAGCTGCCTTTGGCGTTGGTCGTTGTCTGTAGAGGAACGTGTGTAGACAGCAGTGTCATACGCAAACAGACGTGTCTTTGAGGTGAGCTGCTCTGGAAGATCATTCGTGTAGGCCAGGGATAGTGCTGGGCCCACCACCATCCCCTGTGATACCCCTGAGCGCACGCTGACGTACCCACCACCGTTCCCTGTGATACCCCTGAGCGCACGCTGACGTACCCACCACCGTCCCCTGTGATACCCCTGAGCGCACGCTGACGTACCCACCACCGTTCCCTGTGATACCCCTGAGCGCACGCTGACGTACCCACCACCATCCCCTGTGATACCCC
Organism: Oasisia sp. SBJ-2009; assembly: GCA_964017155.1. NCBI lineage: Eukaryota > Metazoa > Annelida > Polychaeta > Sabellida > Siboglinidae > Oasisia > Oasisia sp. SBJ-2009. The sequence continues at coordinate 44,004,810 of OZ024860.1, forward strand.
TGAGCGCACGCTGACGTACCCACCACCATCCCCTGTGATACCCCTGAGCGCACGCTGACGTACCCACCACCGTCCCCTGTGATACTCCTGAGCGCACGCTGACGTACCCACCACCGTCCCCTGTGATACCCCTGAGCGCACGCTGACGTACCCACCACCGTCCCCTGTGATACCCCTGAGCGCACGCTGACGTACCCACCACCGTCCCCTGTGATACCCCTGAGCGCACGCTGACGTACCCACCACCGTCCCCTGTGATACCCCTGAGCGCACGCTGACGTACCCACCACCGTCCCCTGTGATACCCCTGAGCGCACGCTGACGTTGCCAGAGGTAGCATTGTTGACCACTACTGCTATTGCTTACCGCCGATTGTTGAGGAAACCCTCAGCCACCGGTTGACTTTGCATTGGATTCCACAATGGTGTAATTTGTGAAGTGGGGACTATGGCTAACTCGGTAGAATTCCTTCGCAAAGTCCACAATTATGATGTCAGCTTGGTGACCTTTATCCATGTTCCAGTTGAGCGCCTCAGTGAAGTCTAGCAACTGGGTTTCGCAGGATCGTAATTTGCGGAAGCACTTCGCTAGGTTACTTAACGGCAATCAAATTAAAGGCAACTAATAGAAATAAAAACAGGCAATGTCCGAGTATTGCTGTCCCTTACCGCCCTAAATAGAATAATTGTAGGCGTTAAAATGAAGGAAATTAGGTAACCGCAACCTTCTGGGAAAACGTAAATAGTTCGCATGCCCTTCTTGGACTTCCGTTCGGCAGTTAATTATGTGTTACGTCTTTTCCGACATTAAGAACAAATGTACCAAAGTAATTATTAATTAATTTCTTTTGTACAATGGTAATTAAAATGTCGATGCAGGATGTATTGTTCTTCGACTGTCTCGATTTTCTTTTTAAAGTACATATTCCATAGCTGTTTTAACGATGCAATATTATTATAAATAAAAACCGATGGCGGTCCTCGGCAGATATAATATTTGTTTACCTTAAGCCGACATTTAAAGGTCACTTTCAATGATGACAATTCTAGAAGGCAATAACAATGGGTAAATGTTTGATACGTGTAATACTTTATCTCTCCCTCCCTCTCTCCCTCCCACTTTCCCTTACTCTCCCTACTTCCCCTCCCGCCTTATGTTCCTACATATACCTCTTCCTATCAACCTATCGCCCCCGTTCCTCCATCCCTCCCATGTCTCTCTCCCCTCCCCTCCCCTCCCCTCCCCTCCCCTCCCCTCCCCTCCCCTCCCCTCCCCTCCCCTCCCCTCCCCTCCCCTCCCCTCCCCTCCCCTCCCCTCCCCTCCCCTCCCCTCCCCTCCCCTCCCCTCCCCTCCCCTCCCCTCCCCTCCCCTCCCCTCCCCTCCCCTCCCCTCCCCTCCCCTCCCCTCCCCTCCCCTCCCCTCCCCTCCCCTCCCCTCCCCTCCCCTCCCCTCCCCTCCCCTCCCCTCCCCTCCCCTCCCCTCCCCTCCCCTCCCCTCCCCTCCCCTCCCCTCCCCTCCCCTCCCCTCCCCTCCCCTCCCCTCCCCTCCCCTCCCCTCCCCTCCCCTCCCCTCCCCTCCCCTCCCCTCCCCTCCCCTCCCCTCCCCTCCCCTCCCCTCCCCTCCCCTCCCCTCCCCTCCCCTCCCCTCCCCTCCCCTCCCCTCCCCTCCCCTCCCCTCCCCTCCCCTCTGCAAATAGCCTAGTTCCTGACTGAATTATTATAATGAATAAGCGCTTGCTATTGACATCGCTAAGTGCTTTTACGACATATGAAGTTTGACAGCTTTGTTAATTTGTAAAATGGCAGAAATTGTCAGTAAAGTGCCAAACATTGCCAAAATTACCTGAATAATATTCCGTAGGGTAACCTTCTCAAATCAGTGTACCTCACTCCGAAAATTACATTTACATTTATGCGTATGTGGTCTCTTAATGGTCGCGTTGCATATCTTTTTCTTTCCACATTTTCACAGTAAATGTATAACAATAAATTTAAATGTAGTATAAAATAATCAAGAATGACGAGAACTAATATTTATGGCAATATCGTATTGATACATTTATTGTTTAGGAAGCCCGGCACAAAACATTGGACAATATATTGAAAAATCTGTTCGGTTGCGCAGCTGATGTCACACAACAGGAGTTATAATTACCTTAATATGTAATCAATATATTTATGTAATATATCAAAATGATGTACATTCATTTACCTAGTGACGAGTGCAAAGCAATAGTAAAATAGTGCTACATTATACGCAACCACGAGCCGAACATGTACCCCACCCACTAAGTGTTGCGCAATCGTGACGTGACGCAAATCGGAGTGGATTTTATTGATTGTATAATATTCGCATTTCCTACTACTGGTTATTAATGTGATGTTTGTTAAGACAATATAAAATTAAGATAGCCCGCATTGTTCGAAATAAAAACACATCAAGTTGTTAATCAATCAACATTGATCAAACATTGTTCTGAGTCATCTGTGTCTTTCTTGCACAACCATTGTTTTCAACAAGAGTCCGAAAAGGTACCACTCGCTCACATTTGATATCCTTCCCATCGTATGCCCAGGCAACACAACACGGCACTTGAAAATTACACTGATTTTCAGATCTGAAGGTTTCTGAATGATCGTTAATTCACAATGGTTAATTATGAAATATTCATAGTTTATTTAGTTAATTTAGCTAGTTTCTGTACCAAAATATACCCGGAATGGTGAGAGGAATAAAGACCATAAATATATTATAGAAATGTATATATTTTTAAGGCAAAGAGAAATAACCATTTGAAGAATAAGAATAAAAACATTTCCGTTTTGTCGTCGATTTCATATAAATGTAACGTAGTCATCTTACCACATATTCAAAATATATGGTTAAGGTATCCCCTTTCGTTCCTCGGTTGATGTGGTTGCAATAAAACAGACAGGCAAACAAACAACGTTTTATTGCATTACACTGTTTTTATGTAGCCCATTCTTGTATATATATATATATATATATATATATATATATATATATATATATATATATAATAACTAATAGCTACTAATAAACTAATAAATGTTACGTATATATATATATATATATATATATAAATTATGTGTGTGTGTGGTGTGTGTATGTGTGTGTATCTATGAGTGTGTGTGTGTGTGTGTGTCTGTGTGTGCGTGTGTGCGTGTGTGCGTGTGTGTGTGTGTCTGTGTGTGCGTGTGTGTGTGGTGTGTGGTGTGTGGTGTGTGGTGTGTGGTGTGTGGTGTGTGGTGTGTGGTGTGTAGTGTGTGGTGTGTGGTGTGTGCGTGTGTGCGTGTGTGCGTGTGTGCGTGTGTGCGTGTGTGCGTGTGTGCGTGTGTGCGTGTGTGCGTGTGTGCGTGTGTGCGTGTGTGCGTGTGTGCGTGTGTGCGTGTGTGCGTGTGGTGTGTGTGCGTGTGTGTGCGTGTGTGTGTATGTGTGTGTGGGTGTGTGCATGTGTGTGCGTGTCTGTATTTGCGTGCGTGTGTGGTGTGTGGTGTGTGGTGTGTGGTGTGTGGTGTGTGGTGTGTGTGCGTGTGCGTGTGCGTGTGCGTGTGCGTGTGCGTGTGCGTGTGTGGTGTGTGTGTGTGTGTGTGTGTGTGTGAGTGTTTGTGCGTGTGCGTGTGCGTGTGCGTGTGCGTGTGCGTGTGCGTGTGCGTGTGCGTGTGCGTGTGCGTGTGCGTGTGCGTGTGCGTGTGCGTGTGCGTGTGCGTGTGCGTGTGCGTGTGCGTGTGCGTGTGCGTGTGCGTGTGCGTGTGCGTGTGCGTGTGCGTGTGCGTGTGCGTGTGCGTGTGCGTGTGCGTGTGCGTGTGCGTGTGCGTGTGCGTGTGCGTGTGCGTGTGCGTGTGCGTGTGCGTGTGCGTGTGCGTGTGCGTGTGCCTGTGCGTGTGCGTGTGCGTGTGCGTGTGCGTGTGCGTGTGCGTGTGCGTGTGCGTGTGCGTGTGCGTGTGCGTGTGCGTGTGCGTGTGCGTGTGCGTGTGCGTGTGCGTGTGCGTGTGCGTGTGCGTGTGCGTGTGCGTGTGCGTGTGCGTGTGCGTGTGCGTGTGCGTGTGCGTGTGCGTGTGCGTGTGCGTGTGCGTGTGCGTGTGCGTGTGCGTGTGCGTGTGCGTGTGCGTGTGCGTGTGCGTGTGCGTGTGCGTGTGCGTGTGCGTGTGCGTGTGCGTGTGCGTGTGCGTGTGCGTGTGCGTGTGCGTGTGCGTGTGCGTGTGCGTGTGCGTGTGCGTGTGCGTGTGCGTGTGCGTGTGCGTGAGTGAGTTCGCGTGTGTATGTTTGTATGAGTGTGATTATGCATGTGAGTGTTTGTATGTATATGCGTGGTGTATGTGTGCTTGTGTGTGTATGTGTATGTTTGTGTGAGTTTGTTTGTGTATTGTGTGTAAGGACGTGTGGATGTATGGGTGAGTGTGAGTTGGAGTGCGTGTGCGTGTGCGTGTGCGTGTGCGTGTGCGTGTGCGTGTGCGTGTGCGTGTGCGTGTGTGTGTGTTTACGTATTTGTAAGTTTGTATGAGATTTGTGTGTGCGCCTACATGTGTTTATGTGCATGCGTGCGTGCGTGCAGGTGTGTTAACGTTTTCCTCTTAGGCGGCTTCCACCTCAGTCGTTCGGAGACAAATCTACTGCACCACTCGGACGAAAGGTAAGGGTTACTTTACCCAGAGATTCCCGGTTGGTTGGGGTTTGTAATGGTCTTAAGATCTACACCGGACATTCAACGAACGCAGACCATTACGCAGTTTCCCGAATCAGTTAGGTACGCTACACGTAATACAAAACATCTTTTGCGAATATTCCTAGAACATATCTTGTGCCTCTTATAATCTTCTACTTGTTGGCGACAGTCATCATGTTAATCATTCTGCCACACACCAGGTAGGAGGTAGGTGTTGCATTTACCCAAGAGTCCAGCTAATAGAGATTCATTATATAAGGGAGATATAAAGTATACAATAATAATAAAAAATCTGGCGGAAAGTCCCAACTATTTTCAAGTAAATAAATAAAATATAAGTCTTTCAATTAATAAATGATAAACAACTAATTAAGACGAATCACTGCACCAATCTAATTGTGGCACCCTTGCCTTGTGTGTTATTTATCCTGGCAGCCACAGCTGTGTCAGGCACTTCATTCCAGTCTTTGGTGGTTTTCGGGAGGGAGGACTGGAGTCTGTATTCGGTTCTGCATTGTCTCTGACAGACCTTCTGTGTGTCCTCTTTTTGTCTGGTCGGTGCTGGAAGGAGCCTGGAGCTTGGTCGACTGTTGCTTCGTGTCACGTGGTCTCGTGGACCCTGCTTAGCCTTGCTACCTTCCTGCGATGCTGCAGAGAAGGCCACGTGAGTCGGTTGATTTTTGCCGTGAACTAAATGTTTATTGATATTGATTGGTCATGAACCGAGTGGATCCTCCCAGGACTGCCTCAATCTTGTCGATGTTGCGTTGGGTGTGTGGGACACATAATGTGCAGGCGTACTCAAGTATGGGACGGACGAAGGTCTTGTAGGCGGACTCCTTCAGCGGTGGCGCTGATTCTGATGTTGCGACGTAAGAAGCCTTGGGTCTTTTTGGCTTTAGCACAGGTATGGTTGATGTCCTGGTCCCATTTGATGTTTCGGGTGATGGTGACACCGAGATAATTGGCAGAGGTGACACGATGTGGACCTGTTGCGGATGACGGGAAGAGTCGAACATTTCTCTAGGTGGAAAGTCATATCCCACCTTTGTTCCCAGTTTTCCAGACGTTGGGGGTCGAGCTGCCTTTGGCGTTGGTCGTTGTCTGTAGAGGAACGTGTGTAGACAGCAGTGTCATACGCAAACAGACGTGTCTTTGAGGTGAGCTGCTCTGGAAGATCATTCGTGTAGGCCAGGGATAGTGCTGGGCCCACCACCATCCCCTGTGATACCCCTGAGCGCACGCTGACGTACCCACCACCGTTCCCTGTGATACCCCTGAGCGCACGCTGACGTACCCACCACCATCCCCTGTGATACCCCTGAGCGCACGCTGACGTACCCACCACCATCCCCTGTGATACCCCTGAGCGCACGCTGACGTACCCACCACCGTCCCCTGTGATACTCCTGAGCGCACGCTGACGTACCCACCACCGTCCCCTGTGATACCCCTGAGCGCACGCTGACGTACCCACCACCGTCCCCTGTGATACCCCTGAGCGCACGCTGACGTACCCACCACCGTCCCCTGTGATACCCCTGAGCGCACGCTGACGTACCCACCACCGTCCCCTGTGATACCCCTGAGCGCACGCTGACGTACCCACCACCGTCCCCTGTGATACCCCTGAGCGCACGCTGACGTACCCACCACCGTCCCCTGTGATACCCCTGAGCGCACGCTGACGTTGCCAGAGGTAGCATTGTTGACCACTACTGCTATTGCTTACCGCCGATTGTTGAGGAAACCCTCAGCCACCGGTTGACTTTGCATTGGATTCCACAATGGTGTAATTTGTGAAGTGGGGACTATGGCTAACTCGGTAGAATTCCTTCGCAAAGTCCACAATTATGATGTCAGCTTGGTGACCTTTATCCATGTTCCAGTTGAGCGCCTCAGTGAAGTCTAGCAACTGGGTTTCGCAGGATCGTAATTTGCGGAAGCACTTCGCTAGGTTACTTAACGGCAATCAAATTAAAGGCAACTAATAGAAATAAAAACAGGCAATGTCCGAGTATTGCTGTCCCTTACCGCCCTAAATAGAATAATTGTAGGCGTTAAAATGAAGGAAATTAGGTAACCGCAACCTTCTGGGAAAACGTAAATAGTTCGCATGCCCTTCTTGGACTTCCGTTCGGCAGTTAATTATGTGTTACGTCTTTTCCGACATTAAGAACAAATGTACCAAAGTAATTATTAATTAATTTCTTTTGTACAATGGTAATTAAAATGTCGATGCAGGATGTATTGTTCTTCGACTGTCTCGATTTTCTTTTTAAAGTACATATTCCATAGCTGTTTTAACGATGCAATATTATTATAAATAAAAACCGATGGCGGTCCTCGGCAGATATAATATTTGTTTACCTTAAGCCGACATTTAAAGGTCACTTTCAATGATGACAATTCTAGAAGGCAATAACAATGGGTAAATGTTTGATACGTGTAATACTTTATCTCTCCCTCCCCCTCTCCCTCCCTCTTTCCCTTACTCTCCCTACTTCCCCTCCCGCCTTATGTTCCTACATATACCTCTTCCTATCAACCTATCGCCCCCGTTCCTCCATCCCTCCCATGTCTCTCTCCCCTCCCCTCCCCTCCCCTCCCCTCCCCTCCCCTCCCCTCCCCTCCCCTCCCCTCCCCTCCCCTCCCCTCCCCTCCCCTCCCCTCCCCTCCCCTCCCCTCCCCTCCCCTCCCCTCCCCTCCCCTCCCCTCCCCTCCCCTCCCCTCCCCTCCCCTCCCCTCCCCTCCCCTCCCCTCCCCTCCCCTCCCCTCCCCTCCCCTCCCCTCCCCTCCCCTCCCCTCCCCTCCCCTCCCCTCCCCTCCCCTCCCCTCCCCTCCCCTCCCCTCCCCTCCCCTCCCCTCCCCTCCCCTCCCCTCCCCTCCCCTCCCCTCCCCTCCCCTCCCCTCCCCTCCCCTCCCCTCCCCTCCCCTCCCCTCCCCTCCCCTCCCCTCCCCTCCCCTCCCCTCCCCTCCCCTCCCCTCCCCTCCCCTCCCCTCCCCTCCCCTCCCCTCCCCTCCCCTCCCCTCCCCTCCCCTCCCCTCCCCTCCCCTCCCCTCTGCAAATAGCCTAGTTCCTGACTGAATTATTATAATGAATAAGCGCTTGCTATTGACATCGCTAAGTGCTTTTACGACATATGAAGTTTGACAGCTTTGTTAATTTGTAAAATGGCAGAAATTGTCAGTAAAGTGCCAAACATTGCCAAAATTACCTGAATAATATTCCGTAGGGTAACCTTCTCAAATCAGTGTACCTCACTCCGAAAATTACATTTACATTTATGCGTATGTGGTCTCTTAATGGTCGCGTTGCATATCTTTTTCTTTCCACATTTTCACAGTAAATGTATAACAATAAATTTAAATGTAGTATAAAATAATCAAGAATGACGAGAACTAATATTTATGGCAATATCGTATTGATACATTTATTGTTTAGGAAGCCCGGCACAAAACATTGGACAATATATTGAAAAATCTGTTCGGTTGCGCAGCTGATGTCACACAACAGGAGTTATAATTACCTTAATATGTAATCAATATATTTATGTAATATATCAAAATGATGTACATTCATTTACCTAGTGACGAGTGCAAAGGAATAGTAAAATAGTGCTACATTATACGCAACCACGAGCCGAACATGTACCCCACCCACTAAGTGTTGCGCAATCGTGACGTGACGCAAATCGGAGTGGATTTTATTGATTGTATAATATTCGCATTTCCTACTACTGGTTATTAATGTGATGTTTGTTAAGACAATATAAAATTAAGATAGCCCGCATTGTTCGAAATAAAAACACATCAAGTTGTTAATCAATCAACATTGATCAAACATTGTTCTGAGTCATCTGTGTCTTTCTTGCACAACCATTGTTTTCAACAAGAGTCCGAAAAGGTACCACTCGCTCACATTTGATATCCTTCCCATCGTATGCCCAGGCAACACAACACGGCACTTGAAAATTACACTGATTTTCAGATCTGAAGGTTTCTGAATGATCGTTAATTCACAATGGTTAATTATGAAATATTCATAGTTTATTTAGTTAATTTAGCTAGTTTCTGTACCAAAATATACCCGGAATGGTGAGAGGAATAAAGACCATAAATATATTATAGAAATGTATATATTTTTAAGGCAAAGAGAAATAACCATTTGAAGAATAAGAATAAAAACATTTCCGTTTTGTCGTCGATTTCATATAAATGTAACGTAGTCATCTTACTACATATTCAAAATATATGGTTAAGGTATCCCCTTTCGTTCCTCGGTTGATGTGGTTGCAATAAAACAGACAGGCAAACAAACAACGTTTTATTGCATTAGACTGTTTTTATGTAGCCCATTCTTGTATATATATATATATATATATATATATATATATATATATATATATATATATATATATATATATATATATATATATATAATAACTAATAGCTACTAATAAACTAATAAATGTTACGTATATATATATATATATATATATAAATTATGTGTGTGTGTGGTGTGTGTATGTGTGTGTATCTATGAGTGTGTGTGTGTGTGTGTGTCTGTGTGTGCGTGTGTGCGTGTGTGCGTGTGTGTGTGTCTGTGTGTGCGTGTGTGTGTGGTGTGTGGTGTGTGGTGTGTGGTGTGTGGTGTGTGGTGTGTGGTGTGTGGTGTGTAGTGTGTGGTGTGTGGTGTGTGCGTGTGTGCGTGTGTGCGTGTGTGCGTGTGTGCGTGTGTGCGTGTGTGCGTGTGTGCGTGTGTGCGTGTGTGCGTGTGTGCGTGTGTGCGTGTGTGCGTGTGTGCGTGTGTGCGTGTGTGCGTGTGTGCGTGTGGTGTGTGTGCGTGTGTGTGCGTGTGTGTGTATGTGTGTGTGGGTGTGTGCATGTGTGTGCGTGTCTGTATTTGCGTGCGTGTGTGGTGTGTGGTGTGTGGTGTGTGGTGTGTGGTGTGTGGTGTGTGGTGTGTGGTGTGTGTGCGTGTGCGTGTGCGTGTGCGTGTGTGGTGTGTGTGTGTGTGTGTGTGTGTGTGTGTGTGTGAGTGTTTGTGTGCGTGTGCGTGTGCGTGTGCGTGTGCGTGTGCGTGTGCGTGTGCGTGTGCGTGTGCGTGTGCGTGTGCGTGTGCGTGTGCGTGTGCGTGTGCGTGTGCGTGTGCGTGTGCGTGTGCGTGTGCGTGTGCGTGTGCGTGTGCGTGTGCGTGTGCGTGTGCGTGTGCGTGTGCGTGTGCGTGTGCGTGTGCGTGTGCGTGTGCGTGTGCGTGTGCGTGTGCGTGTGCGTGTGCGTGTGCGTGTGCGTGTGCGTGTGCGTGTGCGTGTGCGTGTGCGTGTGCGTGTGCGTGTGCGTGTGCGTGTGCGTGTGCGTGTGCGTGTGCGTGTGCGTGTGCGTGTGCGTGTGCGTGTGCGTGTGCGTGTGCGTGTGCGTGTGCGTGTGCGTGTGCGTGTGCGTGTGCGTGTGCGTGTGCGTGTGCGTGTGCGTGTGCGTGTGCGTGTGCGTGTGCGTGTGCGTGTGCGTGTGCGTGTGCGTGTGCGTGTGCGTGTGCGTGTGCGTGTGCGTGTGCGTGTGCGTGTGCGTGTGCGTGTGCGTGTGCGTGTGCGTGTGCGTGTGCGTGTGCGTGTGCGTGTGCGTGTGCGTGTGCGTGTGCGTGTGCGTGTGCGTGTGCGTGTGCGTGTGCGTGTGCGTGTGCGTGTGCGTGTGCGTGTGCGTTTGCGTGTGCGTGTGCGTGTGCGTGTGCGTGTGCGTGTGCGTGTGCGTGTGCGTGTGCGTGTGCGCGTGCGCGTGCGCGTGCGCGTGCGCGTGCGCGTGCGCGTGCGCGTGCGCGTGCGCGTGCGCGTGTGCGTGTGTATAGTACATGTACACCATTGCATTGTTTGGGTACAATGACACACATTGCAACACATTGCATAGTATTCGTTTTATTTTATCATCCAGACCCCGGAAAGCGTCGACAACAGCCGACCAATTAGGTCAATGACGTGCGACTAATGGTCGCATTTCAACCACCGTTTGCACAAACGCCTTGTCTGGACGACTGCGCGTGTCATCAACACCGACGTATGTCGCTACAGTGAGTGTTAAAATACATCAAGAAGATGGTGTCGAACAACTCGTTGATGACGAACAAGAAAATAATGAATCGAAATCGGAAGTTTAACCCATACACAAAATCGACCGTTTGGCCCATAACTAACAATGTTACATATCTATCCACCGCTCAGTTTGTAAATATAATAATTTGTTGAATGAAAACAGTAGACATTAAGTACAAGAACCATTCATGCAGTTATCAGATAAAAGTAATTTCAAGTACTTTTAATTGCTTGGTATATTTTGTGTGTACGTTGTTTAAATTTCAAGTGAATTTATTTAGTTTTTAAGGCAGTATATTAAAGTGAAAAAAAAGGCTACAGTTTAGTGTTATGCACCTAAAAGAGTTTACACTAGCTAATCATTTGCATCTACAATCCAATTTTTCACCTTAGTGGTTACCTCAGAAAGTGGTCTTAAAGTGGGAAAATCTAGCTAAATCACCGACACCATGAACCGGCCCATCTTGGATCTTGCAACCAATCACAACCCAGCAGTTTGGAAAAGTAATACGTCAGAGAGTCGTCTGCTGGTTCAGCTGTCATAACAGAGAGCCAAGCGGTACGCTAAAAGTTGCCTTACGTCGGTTTACAACGAAATCGCGACATCAATATGCCACACTGTTCCTCAAACGCTTATAGTAATAGTACAGTGAAAGACAGTATCAGTAAGATGTCTTCTTGTTAACCTATGAATCGAGCAGAACTGAAACAGTGGTTCGGTGGATTCGTTTGGACAGTCACAGACACAGCGCGGATCCTAGACGACCCGATTTGATTGACCTGACCATCAAAACGACCACCAACAGCCGCCAAACTTCTCCTCACATATATTACATACATATGCATACACTACGTTATGTAATAAAATCTCTTGCATTCCTCTGACGAAGAAAATTCACACACAAAAACGCGCAGACCTCGAGTACAACTTGTTCGGCCGCTCAGCGGTACCGTAAAATCGCTTTTAAAAGCTTTACACAAAATACCGCTAGACGCCACGTTTCTGACTGCTAATATTTAATTGTTTTACTTCACACGCGCGAAATAGTTTAATTACTTATAAATAATATAATAATAATAATTAATTATTATCATCACTATGATTTGCAGGAAATTATAAGTTTTATTATTTTTATATTGATATTTTATTTTTATAATTGTTCATATATGTTTCTAGTATATTTATGTTTTTTTTCTTCTGGTGTGTATTTGTTGTTTAGCATTTTAATGTATGTAAAACGCCATGAACAAGTTTAAATTGGATGTGGCGCTATATTAAATAAACAAACAATTGTTTTTATTATAATATAATATTTTATTTATGTAGCGCCACATCCATAATTGTTTGTGGCGCTTCACAAAATAATGCTATTAAAAATACAATAAAGAGAAAACTACCCACAGATAATATTATTTAAAAATAAATAATGAAAATACATGTTTCTATATCATTAACTAATCTGACCTATCAGTCATAAATAAACATACAAATGACATAACAACAATTGAAATAAATGAATATAAAAGTATGGTTAATAGTAATAAATAATTAAAGTAGTAAAATAAGTACGACGTAATAATAATTTTCATTCAGCACATACACAACCATTATGCATAAGAACATATTACTGAAGCTATTTGTTCTACTCATGAATGACATTTCCACCATCAGATATGTAATAATTATTATTTTTGAACAAGACACTTTATTAATTATCGGAACAATAAATCTCTAAAATGTAAAAAGGAATATGAATATATGGGAAATATTATGGTGGTAGAAAAAGAAGGATTTAAAAACAGTAATATTAACATGTTATTGTTTTAGTTATTATTGTTAAAACATCGCTTATGTAATATAAGCTTGCATGCTCGCAGTACACGCGGGATGTTTATAGAAATATTGATAAAATAAACAATGTGACTTCATTGAAAAACACGTAATTTCCTTTTTCTTTTATAACTAATAGGCAATTTTGGATAATTATGCAGACACATGTATTTTTAATATTTATTTTTAAATATTACCTGTGGGTAGCATTCTTATTATTGCATATACTTTAATAACAGTATGTTGAATAGAAGAGAAGAGAATTGTGGATTTGGCGCTATATAAAATAAACTAATAAAATTATATATTTGTATATTAAATTGTTATTTTTTATCAACTCTATTAGACCCATATCACCAAAGCGTTGCCTTAGTTTGCCGTTTAACATTTTCTGCAGATCATAGTGATGCAGCTAATTATTATTATATTATTTATAATTAATTAAACTAATTCGCGCGTGCGAATGCAGTAAGGTTAATAAATATTCGCGCGCCATCTAGCGGTATTTTGTGTAAAGCTAACTTATAATAGCGAGTTTACGGTAGTCGAAGTTGTCGAGTTGCCGTTCGCCAAGATTTGCGTTTCTGTTGTGAATTTTCTTCGTTAGACGAATACAAGTGATTTTTTTGTAATGTAGTGTATGTATATGTATGTAAGAAATGTGGGGAGAAGTTTGGCGGCTGTTGGCGGTCGTTTTCGTGGTTAGGTTAGAAAGTAACAGATAATAATATGCATGCACAGTTCACGCCGACCAAGAAGACTCTCTGACGTCATTTTGTTTCTAAAATGGCGTAGTCTGTAGACTTTCTATGTCTATGTGTTTTACATTTTTTTCCTGGTAAACCACTGACGTTAAAAATACGATTGTTGTTGGAAGTTGTTACTTTTTATTAACTCTGTTAATCCCATATGATCCAAACATTGACTTTGTTTTCCCTTTAACTAATAGATAATTACTATTATTTCGTGTGTATATAATAAGCGTCAGAACCAATTAGCAACCTCTACCCAAATCCTTGTCAAGCCGGGAATAATGTCAAACAATCATGTCGTGTTAATGTTCCAAGCCGTGCGAGTGGCGATAAAAGGGCTACCTCCATTGGCGCCTGGGTGACCGAGGCTACAACCGGAAGTGTGCGAAATATCCCATCTCGATACTTGGTATTGGAAGGGATTCAACTGACATGACGGAAGTGACTCAGATATCACGAGAACACCAATCACGTTGCCTGGTTGTGCATTAATACGTGTTCCACGCAATAACCACTAACAACAATTATACAGGAGATTAATGGCGACGACAACATTAATGAAAGCTTTTACCCACTGAATGTTTCATAATACGAGGACTCGCAATACGGGTGTACAAACAAAACACCAGTCACTCATTGGTATCCAGTGTGGCAGGAAGTGGTCAGACATTTTGAGCCCTTTGTAAAGCCACGACGATTCATGGGCGAAGTTCCGGTAGTAGGTGGTCACGCCACCAGCCAGCCACCCCGCCCACCACCCAAAGGTGCCGACTCAGTATTGCCAAGTCGACGCCGGACGATTTACCTTCGGAGAACGACACGTTCTTTTGCCGACCCAGATTCTCTCGACACTACGAAATGTCGTCACTACACACGACGAAGTGTACGCGAGTGAAGTTTCTTCTGAAGGCGTTCATCGCCTTGACTAGATACGATTTGCTGGCGATTCGATACCACTTCACATTCCTGTCGCAAAGAAATTCTCCACGTCGAACGTGAATTCCGACAAAAGTTAAGTTTCCATCAGCGGCAGACACTTTGTAAGTCATCGATATCTTCTTTACGTAATCCCTGGCTTCGGTGAGGATAGATTCATTGAACACGAATTGTTGTCGTATCTCACTTTCGTATCCGGCAAAGTATTTCCACGACTGAAAGTATCCGCCGAGTGTCACGTTGCTATCTGGTAGCTTATCTATCTTCCGGTTGTATACCCCGAACGCAACGTTTGCCCCTTTCGCACACCTTTCCGGACGAGTACCGCGAGGAATGGTCAAGTTAATGAATGTATCAAACAACGCGTTATAACGATGTCTATTGACGACGGCTGAGCGATTGTTTCTTTTTGAAATGCCAAATAGGGACGCGTATTGGAACATCCAATTGCCCAGTCGGCCCCCACGTCCTTCTAGTTAGACGATATATGGTTTGGACATGTCCGTCAGTTTGCTACCCGTCGATACTGTTGTATTTGGCAACCGTGTGATACTTGGCATTCGCACCATAGCGAGCCGGGTCATCTTCGGCATCGGAGACGTATAGCCGTAGTAGGCACACAACAACACGCCTAAGACACTTAAAAGTACAACACAAAGGAAGATTCTTTTCAACTGACATTTCATTGGCTCTCGGGAAACCTCCAAATGCATGTCTTGATTTTGCGCTTCGTCGCGGTGTTTGCGTATTGTTCTATCTAACTATACAATCATATCGGTTTGTTGTAATACGATATGAATATGAGCACGTTCGGTTCGTTTTCGTAGCGTTTACTTTACATATTTATATCGATCGTTTTACAGTAGTAATCCCAGCCATTTATTTTTTACGGATATCTGTATTATAATTAACTAAATTCCAGACTGTCCTCAAGACGTATTTATTTAAAGTTGCATTCTGACTTCCGCCATGTTTAAAATACAATTTCCCAGTAAACCAGTATTCCCCATACACTATATATTGTTTTCATCAACTACCTATCAACTTATTTTCACATAATATGCCATTTTAAGATAAAAAGCAGCAAAAGACGAAAAACAAAGACCTCGATGAAGGGAATTCCAGTGAAAAGCGCTGTCAGGAAACCACAATAGGGCCACACTAAAAGGCGGATCACAATTGGCAGACCGCACGGAAACGACATACCACATTCACAAAGATGCCACCGCTCGATATGCTCCATATTTACGGCATGTCCAGTTGCCCACATACAAACTATCGCTGGCTACGCGCCTGTACGGTCAATGGCTAGTTGAGGATGATTTAAATAACTAGGGTATTGTGGCCTAGTGGCGCCTCTAGCGACTAACGTGGATATGTGGAACCGCCTTTTAGTTTGCCCCATCGTTTACTTACGTTGACCGGAGAGTTCCGATGGTAAAAATAGATCGACTTTTGGGAAACTCCAGAGCCGTTGTTTGTTGCAAACTTATATTTGATCAAATAACGCATAAAACCACAAAGTGAGACATGTGGTAGGAAGTATACTAATAAGCAAATATCGGTCATGGTGTACATTGACTTTTCTAAAATGCGTTAAAAAGGGGAAATTATGTCAGAATGCAACTTTAAGTAGGCTTTAGTGCATCGGCCAGTGCAAAATAAGCATATTTTTTGGTACAATCTTGGCAACATGTTTTAAAATCATCTAAATAGTATATAGAGAAGTTAAAAACCGCTGTTCTCATTTTAATTTTTTGTCCCATAGTGATTTAGCGGCCATTTAAAAAAATGGCAGCGAACATTTATTTTGCCGGCCGTACGTTAATAACTGTTTCATCTAGAGAAATAATTGTGGTGTGTGTACGTGTTCTGGGAACAAGGATTTCAAATAAACCATTTTTGGAATTTTCTGGCTTTCGCGTCCGCCATTTTTAAAGATGGCAGTCGTCAATAGAAATGTCACGATATCTCAAAAACTACATCACATCGAGCAATAATGTTGATGACATTGAATAGCTTGGTGGATAGCGATATACACCAATGTATATTTGACCTTCATTAACATAGCTCGTAGCCAGAGGTAGCATTGTTGCCGGTTGTTGAAGGACTTTTGCCTTGGACTCCACAGTGGTGGAATTTGTGAAGTAGACGGTGTGTCTAAGTCCTTCTCAAAGTCCATGATTATGATGTCAGTTTGGTGACTTTTCTCCCTGTTCTCGTTGAGCGCCTCAGTGAAGTCTAGCAACTGGGTTTCGCAGGATCGTAATTTTCGGAAGCAATTCGCTAGGTTACTCAACGGCAACCCAATTAAATGCAACTAATAGAAACAAAAAACAGGCATTGTCCGAGTATTGCTATCGCCTACCGCCCTACCTAAATATAATAATTGTAGTATGAAGGAAATTAGGTAACCGCTACCTTCTGAGAAAACATAAATAGTTCTTATGCCCTTCTTGGACTTCCGTTCGGCAGTTCTTTATTTGTTACGTCTTCTCCGACATTTAATATGTACAAAACTAATTACTAATTAAGAATGCCACTTGAGTTGGTTCATACAATAGTAATTACAGTGTCGATGGAGGATGTCTTGTTATGAATTATCTCGATTTTAATGTACATATTCCACAGCAGTTTTAACGATGCAGAATTATTATAAATAGAAACCGATGACTGTCCTTGGCAGAGATATTATTTATTTACCTTAAGCCGACATTTAAAGGTCAGTGGTCTTTTAATGGTGGCAATTCTAGAAGGCAATAACAATGGGTAAATGTTTGATATGTCTAATACTTTATCTCTCCCTCCCTCTCTCCCCTCTCTCAATTCCTCCCTCCTTCTCTCCCTCCCTCCCTCTCGCCCTCTCTCTCCCTCCCTCCCTCCCTCACTCCCTCTCCCTCCCTCCTTCTCTTCCTCTTCCCCCTCCCTCTTCCCCTCCCCTCAATATCCATATCCCTACATACCTCTCTTCCTATCTCCCTATCTCCCCCGTTCCTCCGTCCCTCCCACGTCTCTCTCCTTTTCTCCCTCTCCCTCCCCCCCCCTCTCTCTCTCTCTCTCTCTCTCGCTCTTTCTCTATTTATTATTATATTAGACAAGCGCCATAAAGTTATTGTAGTATGTATTTGAGATCCATAAAAAGAATTATAGGGTTATACGTAGACTTACACGAAGTACAATGCCTGTGTAATTCAGCAATGTCAGCTAATAAACCCCATAATTCACACAAGATTATCCGGCGTGTGGCGCCACTAGTCTATCGGCTTCCTCTAAAGGCAAAAAAAGTTAACTGTTTCGTGGCATACACCTAATAGAGTTAATATAAAGTAACAATTTCCACATATACTCAATTTTTTAACGTCAGCGGTTTACTCAGAATGTGACTTTAAAGTCTAAAATTCCAACGAAATCCACGATGGTCTAGACGCCGCCATTAAGTGAAGGGTTAAATTGACTTGGCCATTCAGCGCGCGGCATTCTATGTCTGACCCTTAACCTGCGACGTTGTTAAGGGTCAACAATTTCGAGTCTTCGACAGTTCGTTCAGTTGGCGTGACACCTAGCAGCTGCTTATAGACGTGTATCTAAATCTGTGGTTAAATCTATGGTAAACTTGAGTAAGTATGCCTTACTGTTCGGCATACGGTTGCAATAATAGTTTAAACAACCGGTAGTATTGAAGAAATTGATTCATATTTGCGGGCGTACTGTTTGGAATCCCTCCAGTCCAAGTACAGTTCACTTTGCTCGGTCCATTTTTAGGAGAAATGCTTTGAAGTAGACATGTAGTCATGTATCATCAGTTGATGGGATGATTTCAGCGATAACAATAATAGACAACTTTATATTTACCGTCATCAGCATGTTACGCGCGTTGCCGAGTTGCAGCCATTTCATGACAACAGCCAAACCCCATGCAGTGAATCTGCGTGGAGAGCGCCTCGATCACCGTCGTGACGTCATTCTTCGTCTAAGATGGAGTAGCGCGTAGTATTTGGATGGCTGGGTGTTAAAAAAAAATGTTCTGGTAAACCGCTGGCGTAAAAAAAATTGAGTATATGTGGAAATTGTTACTTTATATTAACTCTATTAGGTGTATGCCACGAAACAGTTAACTTTGTTTTGCCTTTAACATAACACGCCCTTTTCTGCAGATAGTTTTCACTTCTGCTGCAAATAGCCTAGTTCCTGACTGAATTGTTGTAATGAGTAAGTGCTTATATATATATATATATATATATATATATATATATATATATATATATATATATATATATATATATATATATATATATATATATGTATATATATATATATATATGTATATATATATATATATATATATAATATTTATATATATATATATGCAAATATATATATATTATATATATATATATATATATATATATATATATATATATATATATATATATATATATATATATATATATAGTAAGTGCTTTATATACATATATATATATATATATATATATATATATATATATATATATATATATATATATATATATATATATATATATATATATATATGCCTGACGGAATTGTTATAATGAGTAAGCGGTTAATATATATATATATATATATATATATATATAATATAATATATATAATATATTATATTATATTATATACATCATACATATATTTATCTGCGTGAACAGCATCATATATAGAAACGGCTGCCCTCAAAACAATAAGAATCGAAAGTCGTTTTTTATTTTTACAACCACACTGTTATATTTCCATCAATGGCAGTAGCGGTATTCACAATATGTTTTGGTCAAATGCGTACAAAACCGATATTGGAGCGTGTCCAGCGTCATCTGTCGGATTACCAAATACTACTGCTGAGAGCACATTCGGGCTTGACATATAGGAACTACAGTGACCATTGCATCCTTGGCGGTTGTCTCCATGCTGGTGGGTAAGTTTTTGTTTTCTTCAATAACTATTTGATGAGTTGTGGCCCTATGTGTACTTTTTTCTTATAAAATGTAATAACAACATTATGCTAATATTGTAAGTTAATAAAAATAGCTCCATTTAACGTTAGTACACGTAACTGTTATGTTCTAAATAAGCAACTTGACGACGCTGGCCACGCAAATTTAACAAAATGTAGGTGTAGGTGGCACTGACATACTACATTTTAGGATAGACGTATCAAGTACATATTTATCTTCATCTAAAAGAAGGCATTCCAATTACAAATACGAAGAACACATTATTATAAACAAAACTGTATAATTATTGACACCTGCTGAGTAATGGTAAAAATTATACATATCTAAACATTATTTCCATTTAAATAAGAGCTATCAATATACCTTTCCTAAGCAAGACATATATCAAAACAATATAATGCATTTTGAAAAATCACTAAGTAACTTGAAGAATTATGGCCAACGGCATTCTCTCTCAAGGCGGTAAACCGCTACATGCAATTATAAATGAGTTTCTGCAACGCGTATGGCTCACATGATCTGCCCACCTCGTGGAATTATTTTCAAAACCAAATAAATGTTTCCTCAAGCAAATACAGGTTGACTGATATTGCATTCTACATGTTTAGAATACTCCGCCACCAAGATTCAGAACAAGCAAGAATGGTACGACTACCGTGGACACGGTTTTGCCAACGCTGGTGCGCCGTGCTGACATAATAATGACGAAGGACGGATTGAATCCTTCGCGAAACAAAGAAGTGAGAAAGGTTATCGCTGCCTATGATTCACTTGCAAGTAATCAAGTAATGCAAGAAAATGTTAGTCAAGAAAAGGAGGTCACTCTTCACTGGACGTCACCTGAAGATAAGTCGGGCAGGAAGCACGGTCGCGAGGAGGTTGCATCCAGACCTACGATATATTCCCTACAAGAATGGCTGAGCAGGATAAAATACGACATAACAATTGCAGGCCCGAGATAAGCGGTTACACTTGAAGCAGTTCATGAAGAGATCGGATAAATCTACCCTTCTGCCAGGCAAGAAGGATGCCGAGAAGGATAGTATGAAGACGATACAGAAATATACTTCGAATGACCATCTTCGAAATCTGCATGCAAAATTCTGCGATGAAAATCCAGATGCAAATATATCTCTCTCTTTCTTCAGACGGGCAAGACCGAAACATATTGCATTGGTACGTTTCGGAAGGAACAGCACATACTTATGCCAGAAGCACCAGAACGTTGCTTTTAAACTAAATGCCATCAAACAGCTGGGGATGCCAACAAGTCCAAACGTAGGAAGAGTTCGAAGAAAGGCCGAGCACGCTAGAAGCATGTACAGTCAAGTTTGAAGAGTATCGACGAATTCACGTTACACTTTCAGAAACCACGCGGATATGGCAGGTCCATGGTGTTAAAATCCGACAGAACAATTCTGCCAATTGTTCAGTGAGGAGATGGATTCATTCAGTGAGCACGTCAGACGCACGGGAGTCGAAATGGACACCTCGCACTATTTGTGGTTGTCCTGTCGTTTTCTAAACTTCAAACCTTCCTGAATAATTTTCCAGAGGGCAACCTTCTCAAATCGGTGTACCACACTCCGAAAATTGCATTTACATTCATGCGTATGTGATCTCTTAATGGCCGCGTTGCATATCTTTTTCTTTCCACATTTTCACAGTAAATGAATAATAACAAACTCAAATGGAGTATAAAATAATCAGGAATGACGAGAAATAATATCTATGGCAATATCGTATTGATACATTTATTGTTTAGGAAGCCCGGTACAAAACATTGGACAATATATCGAAAAATCTGTTCGGTTTCGCAGTTGATGTCACACTACAGGAGTTATAATTGCCTTAATATGTAAACAATATATTTATGTAATATATACAAATTATGTACATTCATTTACCTAGTGACGAGTGCAAAGCAATAGTAAAATAGTGCTACATTATACGCAATCACGAGCCGAACATGTACCCCACCCACTAAGTGTTGCGCAATCGGGACGTGACGCAAATCGGAGTGGATTTCATTGATTGTATCATGTTCGTGTTTCCTACTGCTGGTTATTAATGTGATGTTTGTTAAGACAGTATAAAATTACGATAGCACGCAGTATTCTATAAAAAAAAACATCAAATTGTTAATCAATCACATGTTAACCAGTGTTCTGAGTCATCTGTGTCATTCTTGCACAACCATTGTTTTCAACAAGAGTCCGAAAAGGTATTACTCGCCCATATTTGATATCTTTCCCATTGTACGCCCAAGCAACACAATACGGCACTTGAAAATTACACTGATTTTCAAATCTGAAGGTGTCTGAATGATCGTTAATTCACAAGGGCATTACAAGATCACAAGTGCACAGGAATCCTTCAGTTGGGTACACACAGCCTTGTTTTGTAATTTTTTGGCGAAGGTTAACCAGTGTGCTCAAGTAAAGCTACATTGCGTGTCCAACGTCATCATCACATACCAATTCTAGAGGTCACCATTTAGCTAGTCTCGATTCTCGGAGGCCTGTCAGAGTTGGCCTTGATAAAGAAAATTGATCGGGGTTACCGATTATACATAAACAATAATTCCACATACTTTTCCAAGATAACTGCACTAATCGAAAATATGCCGTTCCAAGAAACAACGCAGTGCAAAACCTATCACCATAGTAACAACAACGATAAACAATGTTTCCAAGTCAAATTAAATCGTATAACTCTTGATATTTATTAAATGGCATGTACTCTAGATGTGCAAGAATAATGTTCAGTTAAAATTTAACTAAGACTACTCAAATTGAACGCACTGTTGTAATTTTACGTTGATGACGCTGTACACGCGATGAAAATCACGTTTTGACTTCGAGTGACTGTCATAAAAAAGTAACACATTACACTGAACCGTTTATGGGACATATTGGTATGCAGGTGTTGCAGTACCCCAGGTACTGCAACAACTCAGGGAGTTTGACGCCCCTGCCATGCAGAGTTGTAAACCACTGCCTTGTGGTACAGGTTCTTGTCAGAACCGAAGGCTAAGGGAGCAAACCCTAAACAGAAAGCCATGTCACTGTGGCAGCATCAAGGGCGGTTGATGTATGGAACTCCCAACATCTCTCGACCAGCCACTGCAGGGACAAATAGTTTGCGCCTGTCTTGACATGTTCTTGCCGGTGTGAGACCTCTATTTGTTCCCCGAGAGAGTGTCGCTAGTAACTTGCAAAAGCAAGCGGCACTTCAACACTTTTTGCAAGCAGCTTCCATGAAATGTACAACTGTATGAAACTCCATACCGGATCGGCCGTCGCCCGGGTTACCAAGGACCGCGCTGCTCGACCTCATCTTCCGTCGACAGTGGAAAATCAGCTAGGAAGAAGAAGACAAAGAAGACAACTACTGACAATTGGACAATGGAACGTCAGGACTCTCCTCGACCGAGATGGAGCTAACCGACCAGAAAGACGTACGGCACTAGTCGCAATGGAACTTGCCAAATACAACATCGACATCGCCGCCCTATGTGAAACAAGGTTCTCAGAGTCTGGTAGTCTCGACGACTTGGAATACTCTTTCTTCTGGAGTGGCAAACCGGAAGGAGAAAGAAGGGAGGCAGGAGTGGGCTTTGCTATCAAGAAGGATATCGTCACAAAGCTGACAGAAATGCCACGGCCAGTAAGTGACAGAATCGTGACGATGAGACTACCTCTGAGCAAGGACAACTTTGCTACAATTATCAGCGTTTACGCTCCAACAATGACAAACCGAGATGAAAACAAGGAGGCCTTCTACAACCAGCTGGCAAGTGTGCTCAGTGGCATCCCTCGTACAGATAAGCTATTGCTGATAGGAGACTTCAATGCGAGGATAGGAAGAGAAAATGACAAGTGGCCCTTGGTCATGGGCAAACATGGGATTGGGAAATGCAACTCCAATGGCGAGCTTTACTGGCTCTGTGCTCTGAGTTCGAACTGATAGTGACGAACACCATGTTCAAGCAGAAGGATGAACGCAAGACCACCTGGATGCATCCTCGTTCGAAACATTGGCATATGATCGACTTCATCATCACGAGGTGTCGGGATAAGATGGACATCCACAGTACCCGAGTCATGCGTGGAGCAAACTGCTGGACTGATCACCAGATGCTGAGGTCAAAAGTGGCTTTCAGAATACGACAAAAGCACAACAGGCAAGGGACAAGTAAGCCGACCAAGCTGAGCATTGCAAAACTAAGTACCACCAGCCATAGGGAGAGTTTTGAGCAGGAGATAGACAGTGCTCTCGCCCAATGGGAGGAGAAGGAAAACTCAACACCAGATGAGGAATGGGCTGCTCTGCAGCAGGTCGTGTACAACACAGCCAAGACATATCTTGGCAAGCCAGACAGAAAAGACCAGGACTGGTTCGACCCCAACGACCAGGAGCTACAGACTCTTATGAACAGAAGAGACCAAGCCCACCAGAGAGTGTTGCAAACCAGGAGCACCAGGTCCACCACTGCAGCATACAAAGATGCCTGCAGATTGCTACAAAAACACACGCGTGCACTGAAGTCAGACTGGTGGGAAAGGAAGGCAGTGGAGCTGCAGAGAGCTGCTGACAGTAACAACACGAAGGGCTTCTACAATGGGCTGAAGGAAGTGTGGGGTCCCAAAAAGAAGGGATCTGTTCAACTGAAATCATCAGATGGAATGGAGACCTTCTCTGACAGCAAGAGAGTTGTGGCAAGATGGAGTGAACACTTCCAGAAGCTACTCAACGTCCCTGGCGACATAGATCACGAAGCTCTGGACAACATCCCGCAGCGCATTATCAAGACAAGCCTCGATGAGATTCCAACTATGGATGAGATGACTAGAGCAATCGCCGGCCTGAAAGATGGCAAAGCACCTGGAGGAGATGAAATTCCTGCAGAAGTATGGAAGCACGGAGGAGTAAATCTGTTCAGCAGACTACACCAACTAATCACCAATGCCTGGGAGGTGGGTTCTGTACCACAAGCATGGAAGGATGCCAGCATTGTAACCATCTACAAGAAAGGTGATCGAACAGACTGTGGGAACTATAGAGGAATCTCTCTTCTTTCCATAGCGGGCAAGATCTTCGCGAGGATCCTCCTCAACAGACTATCTACTCACATAACACCAGAGGTAGTTCCGGAGACACAATGTGGCTTCAGAGGTAACCGGAGCACCGTGGATATGATATTTTGTCTCCGACAACTACAAGAAAAGTGCATTGAGCAGGACCGACCACTGTACATGGTATTTGTCGACTTCAGCAAGGCGTTTGATACAGTTGGGAGGACCGGGCAATGGCAGCTACTGAGGAAGTATGGCTCCCCAGAGAAGTTCACAACAATGATCGAGGCACTACATACTGGAATGATGGCAAATGTTAGTGTTGAAGGAGAAGTCTCGGAATCGTTCAGTGTCACAAATGGGGTCAAGCAAGGTTGTGTACTGGCCCCCACGCTCTTCTCCATCTTCCTATCAGCAATGCTCGACGAGGCTTTCCGAGACATGGGGGATGGCATCTACATACAGTCCAGACAGAACGCTGACCTATTCAACGTCGCACATTTCAGAGCAAAGACCAAGACTACTCGGATACTGATGAGAGAGCTGCTATTCGCAGATGACAGTGCACTGGTTGCACACTCTGCTGAAGAGATACAGAAAATAGTGGATGCTTTTTCCGATGCGTCAAAGAAGTTCGGCCTGAAGATTAACATCAAGAAGACCGAGGTGCTGTACCAATCCAACTCTACAAGAACCCGAGAGGAGGATATCATGGTTGATGGAAACAAGCTGAACTCTGTTCTAGAATTCACCTACCTCGGAAGCACTATATCAAGTGACGGATGCATTGACGACGAAATACAGAGGAGGATGGCCAAGGCTAGTGCATCTTTCGGCCGACTACTCCAGAGACTCTGGAACAACCACCATGTGTCCATGCGGGTTAAAGGCAAGATATACCGTGCAATCGTGCTGTCCACCCTCCTATACGGAGCTGAGGCCTGGACAGTGTACAGACGACAGGTTAAAAAGCTACATGCCTTCATGATGCGACATCTGCGTTCGATCATGAGGATAACCTGGATGGACAAAGTGACAAACAAGGAAATACTAGAACGAACAGGTCTGCCATCTATGGAAGATCTTCTGATCAGAGAGAATCTCCGGTGGACTGGACACCTCATGAGGATGTCACCAGACAGGCTACCGAAGCAGGTTCTCTACTCTCAACTGTCTTCTGGTCAGAGAAAGAGAGGGCGCCCTCGTCTCCGGTTCAAAGATACCATCAAGAGAAACCTAAAGATGAGAGACATAAAGATTGACTCATGGACATCACTCTCACAGCAGAGAGACAAATGGAGAGCAAGAGTCAAGTGATGGAAGCAGTCTTTGTCGCTTCGCGACCGACAGCACGATGATGCCTCAATATATGTACAGTGATAAAATAAAACTTAATTGGGTAGAATAACACATATATTTCTGGACCTGCTAAAACCAAATTGTATTTTTTAGGGAATTTGGCCCATATACGTGGGATAAGCTTTAAGTATACAACTGTGTCATCTAATTTCTTAACATTGACGTTTTAATGTGTAAATCGGTGTAGATATCCTAACTGATAAATGTAGACTGTCAAACCTTTGAAGGAGACATTACACATATAAAATCCAACGGGATTACGATGCGGATCAACTAACTCGGTTCTCTAACGTGATTGTAGTAAACAGCAACAAATTAGTTAGCTGACAATTACACAATGATATACGAATAATAAACTGTCTGGTCGGATGCATGTAAGACATAAGAATATATGAGACTTCAAATTGTGTGTAACGTATCATATAATAAAATGTGTTATCGGTAATGTGTATGGAAGTGGGACAATACCTAACATTAAACTATGTCCAAATGAGAACGGAACTTAATATTTTCCATAATTTTGTCTCGATTGAGCCATGAAAAAGACGGCGTCCTTTTTCTTCAAAGAAATTTGATTGTCTTCAACAACCTTTTCACAATAAACTACCGCTATGCTATGCTTAACTGTAATTGCCAAACATTAGTTTCATATTGATGCATTGGCAAAACAGTTTCATTTAGGCTCCTTTTAATAAACGTCTGAATGTTTATAATTTACTAACTTCAAGCAGGCGTGCTAAACCTGACTTGTTATGTTACGGTATCGTGTTACAAAAATGGGCTACATAAAACCTTCAACTGCAAGTAGACGTGTGAGTGTCTAATGCAATAAAACAGACAGGCAAACAAACAAAAACAGTGATAATATATATGTATACGCGTGCGCGTGCGCGTGCGCGTGCGCGTGCGCGTGCGCGTGCGCGTGCGCGTGCGCGTGCGCGTGCGCGTGCGCGTGCGCGTGCGCGTGCGCGTGCGCGTGCGCGTGCGCGTGCGCGTGCGCGTGCGCGTGCGCGTGCGCGTGCGCGTGCGCGTGCGCGTGCGCGTGCGCGTGCGCGTGCGCGTGCGCGTGCGCGTGCGCGTGTGTGTAGTATACGTACACCACTGCATTGTTTGGGCTCAATGACACACATTGCAACACATTGCATAGTATTCGGTTTTTTATCATCAAGATCCCGGAAAGCCCCGACAACAGCAGTCCAAGTAGGTCAATGACGTGCGACTAATGGTTGCATTTCAACCACCGGTTGCACAAACGCCTAGTCTTGACGACTGCGCGTGTCATCGACACCGAAGTATGTCGCTACTGCGATCTTGTGTATAATTTCAAAGTTATGAGATCGTAAAAAAGGCATGCCCAATTAATTATTCGGGAGTGTACTAAACATGCAACATAGGTATCGTATATACCTATTGAGACAGTGACGCCATTGATAGTTCTGGAGGACCTGTTGGTAGCGACGAGACATGAGCGATAATATTACCTAGCCACGGTGGTGTTCCATGCATTCATACAGTAAAACACCAGTTCCGTCTGTGGAAGAAACGTCTCGTTGGATGACCTCGTATATAAATGTCCATTATGCAGTGGACATCACTTGACTGTATGCAGGCCTACCAAAGATAAAACATTTAAAGAAGGACATTTGGAAGTACGCATGCGCGTTCCAACCAATGCAGTTCGTTTGTGCGTTGCACTATTTATATTAGTCCTGGACCTGCCCTATACGCCCGTAGACATTTCGTACTTTAGAAAGTTTTACTGTTGATTTGAGTAATATACATAATATACATATGCTTTAATATTCTACTAGGTGGACATTTCAAAAACTGGGCATAACGTAGCGACGGCCATTTTTCAAAATGGCTGCCAAATTCAATATCCCTATATCTTAATAAATACGGCATGCAGAGCAATAATTGTGGTATCCGATTGTATGTTTTAGGGGACCTCGATTTCAAATTTATAATTACTTGGCTCCTCCGGCATTTATTTCTGCCATTTTAAAAGATGCCGATCGTCAATGCAAATGTCCCCATATCTCAAATACTACGTCACAGGGCAGGTCCAAAATAGGAGTTAGTTCGATGGTGTAGTCAGCTAAAAGTTAATAACATGTAAATAATAATATTTATGGTTTAACTTTTGCTTGTGAGTGTATGAACGAATTTCCATTCCTGCTTGGTGCTAACGATGTCTAAGAACTACGCCCGTCATATCGATGACAAAACAACACCATAGACGACACCCTCAAACTGCACCACGTAGATGCTCCCAAAACGCAGTACATCAGCCGATAAAATAATATGCGACCGGAAATGTAATACAAGCCATTGCTACAAATACGACACCACCCGGCGACAACGCGCTTATTTGAAGACTGAACCACAACAAAACGTATCGACGACGCATTCAAGCGGTTGAGATGTGTTTCTGGCGCCGCATATTACAAGGATTCTTTGTGACCCGAAAAGGAGTCTTTCGTGTCCATAATTTTAAGGAAAAGGGATTATTTGATAATATTAAACTCTTTGTAATTTACACAATCCTATTAATATAATTATGTAATGTAATTTTATGTATTTATTTAATTAGAATTATAATTAGATTATTTAATAATAATCATGTCATATACGGATTAAACTAGAAACTCCGCGTATGTGGGCGGAGTTATTTGGGACACACGATAAGGATTCGTTTTTATTTATTATCAGTGTCATTAACAATTAATAAAACATTTCTAATTTAATGAAGGAAATAGTTATAGAAATAAAAAACATTTGTACATTACAAACAATATTTGATAAAAAAAATATTTTCATTATAATTTGGAACACGAAAGTATCCTTTTTGTATCTGAAAGAATCCTGTGGATCATAAATGTGACGAAGATCTCAATTTTAAATATACACTTGACGGATATATCCTCCTACTTTTTTTATTTTGGTCATTGCATGCGAGCATCACACCTGAACACCATCATCATGCCGGGAACGCTTGAACGACAAAGGAAAAGAGGTCGACCTAGAGCAAAGTTGCTTTACGAAATGAACACGACTATCCAACAAATTAGTCAGGTAACGCCATAGATAAGTGCAAGTAAAATTATAATATATCAACCGATAGTGTCGTAATAATAATAATTACAATAAATCTATAGCGCCAATCTCCTCACACTCTGAGCTCAGTGGTGAAACAAACCCAGAAACCGTAAAGGGGGGAAAACAACCCCCCCGTTAAGCGAATGTATACATTGACAGAAACCGTAAGGGGGGCCCACATACAAAATCGACCGTTTGGCCCATAACTAACAATGTTACATATGTATCCACAGCTCAATTTGGAAATATAATAATTTATTGAATGAAAACAATAGACATTAAGTACATGTATCATTCACGCAGTTATGAGATAAAGTAATTTCAACTAATTGTAATTGTTCAGTTTTTGTGTGTGTACAGTGTTTAAATTTCAAATGAATTTGTTTCGTTTTTAAGGCAGTATATTAACTAACAGATAATTTCTATTATTTCTTGTTTATGTAATAAGCGTCAGAACCAATCAGCACCGATACCCAAATCCTTGTCAAGCCGGGAATAATGTCAAACAATCATATCGCGTTAATGTTCCAAGCCGCGCGAGTAGCGATAAAAGGGCTGCTTCCCTTTGGCGCCTGGGTGACCGAGACTACAACCGGAAGTGTGCGAAATATCCCATGGAATAGAGCGTGTAAGTCTCGCGCGCGAAAACGAGGCTGGGGACAATTGGGGGCAGGAAGTCCATATTCTCTATGTTAACGTATAGGACTTCGTTTTGTTTTTGGTTGTTGTAATAATCGAACTGTTCCAGTCTAATTATTTCAGTTACCCTGTCCGAAGGATTATTACAAGCAGAAGCCGTGGACCACTTTGCCGGTGACAATGCTCACGGAAATCATGACTTTTAATCGATTGTTATGGTGGTTGCCATGGCATCGCCGACTTGTACTTGTGTTTGGCGATCTTGACTAATAACGAAAAGTGCCATTTTCGCGCAGTACAACCTGTTTGTGGCAAACGTATACATGTGTTATGATTATGTGCATTTAGACAACTTGTCAGATATAAGTGCTTATCGAAACCACAACGTACAGCTATGTAAAATGCAAATCCCGTAAAAGACACATACGACCTAAAATTGTGGGAGTGTCTATTATCTGCACTACATAAATCGCTATGTCTATGATTGTGTGGTAAACTCAATATTAAATCGGACATTTTGGATCAGAAAGGTATAACACAAGATATTTATGTTCTGATTTTCCTAGTCGGAAGTTACAACTGTCATCCATCGAATATTATTCTTGTGACCAGTCCCCAAATCAGCTCCAGTCGCGCGGAGTCTCGCAATGTATCGTGACACACTTACGGGCCCTATGAAACATATCGATACTTGGTATTGGAAGGGATTCAACTGACATGACGGAAGTGACTCAGATATCACGAGAACACCAATCACGTTGCCTGGTTGTGCATTAATATATGTTCCACGCAATAACCACTATATTGATTGATTTTTCAGGAGATTAATGGCGACGACAAAATTAACGAAACCTTTTACCCACTGAATGTTTCACAATACGAGGACTCGCAATACGGGTGTACATACAACACATCAGTCCCCCATTGGTATCCAGTGTGGCAGGAAGTGGTCAGATATTTTGAGCGCTTTGTAAATCCACGACGATTCATGGGCGAAATTCCGGTAGTAGGTGGTCACACCACCAGCCAGCCACCCCGCCCACCACCCAAAGGTGCCGACGCTAGCGACCGTGTGATTGCACAGACTCAGTATTGCCAAGTCGACGCTGTACGATTTACCTTCGGAGAACGACACGTTCTTTTGCCGACCCAGCTTCTCTCGACACCACGAAATGTCGTCACTACACACGACGAAGTGTACGCGAGTGAAGTTTCTTCTGAAGGCGTTCATCGCCTTGACTAGGTACGACTTGCTGGCGACTCGGTGTCGCTTCACCAACTTTTCGCTAAGTAAATCTCCACGTCGAACGTGAATGCCGACAAAAGTTAAGTTTCCATCAGCGGCAGACACTTTATAAGTCATCGATATGTTCTTTAAGTAATCCCTGGCTTCGGTGAGGATAGAGACCTTGAACACGAATTGTTGTCGTATCTCACTTTCGTATCCGGCAAAGTATTTCCACGACTGAAAGAATCCGCCGAGTGTCACGTTGCTATCTGGTAGCTCTTCTACCTTCCGGTTGTATACCCCGAACGCAACTTTTGCCCCTTTCGCACACCTTTCCGGAAGAGTACCGCGAGGAATTGTCAAGTTAATGAATGTATCAAACAACGCGTTATAACGATGTCTATTGACGACGGCTGAGCGATTCTTTCTTTTTGCAATGCCAAATAGGAACGCGTAT
Organism: Oasisia sp. SBJ-2009; assembly: GCA_964017155.1. Classification (NCBI taxonomy): domain Eukaryota; kingdom Metazoa; phylum Annelida; class Polychaeta; order Sabellida; family Siboglinidae; genus Oasisia; species Oasisia sp. SBJ-2009. The sequence goes on from OZ024860.1 coordinate 44,035,947, forward strand.
TGGAACATCAAATTGCCCAGTCGGCCCCCATGTCCTTCTAGGTAGATGATATATCGTTTGGACATGTCCGTCAGTTTGCTATCCGTCGATAGTGTTGTATTTGGCAACCGAGTGATACTTGGCATTCGCACCATAACCAGCTGTGACATCTTCGGCATCCGAGACGTATAGCCGTAGTAGGCACACAACACGCCTAAGACACTTAAAAGTACAACACAAGAGAAGATTCGTTTCACCTGACATTTCCTTGGCTCTCGGGAAACCTCCAAATGCATGTCTTGATGTTGCGCTTCGTCGCGGTGTTTGCGTATTGTTCTATCTAACCATACAATCATATCGGTTTGTTGTAATACGATATGAATATGAGCACGTTCGGTTCGTTTTCGTAGCGTTTACTTTACATATTTATATCGATCGTCTTACAGTAGTAATCCCAGACATTTAATTTTTTGACGGATATCTGTATCATAATTAATTGTTTGCCGTGTATTTGTCCATATCAAATTACGAATAGGAAACCCAACTCACTCTTGTTAATTCGTAAAAACACAGCCAACTCCCTATGCTGTAGCCGTACACGTACACACTTACACACACGAATAAACACTCGCACAAACAAAATAATAATATATTATTTTCGGCATACGCACACATACCGATCCACATGCAAGGACCAGGATACATTCAAGATCTTATAACACCGTTCACGCCTAACCGGAACCTCCGGTCTGCTGATCTGCGTCTGCTCGTGGTTCCGCGTTACAACCTAGAGGGCTACGGCAGGCGGGCTTTCTCGGTGTCTGGACAAGCACTTTGGAACAGTTAGCCTGAAAACATTCGCCAGTCACACACTGTAACTAAATTCAAAACTGTCCTCAAGACGCATTTATTTAAATAGGCTTTAGTGCATCGGTAAGTGTAAAAGAAGCATATTTTTTTGGTATAATCTTTGCAACATGTTTTAAAATCATCTAAATATTATATAGAACTTAAAACCCGTTGTTGCCATTTTTACTTTTTGGTCCCATGGTGATTTAACGGCCATTTAAAAAATGGCCGCCAACATTTATTTCACCTTACGTTAATAACTGTTCCATCTAGAGAAATAATTGTGGTGTGTGTATCTGTGGGACAAGAATTTTAAATAAATCATTTTTGGAATTTTCTGGCTTTCGCGTCCGCCATTTTTAAAGATGGCGGTCGTCAATATAAATGTCACAATATCTCAAAAACTGCATCACATCGAGCAATAATGTTGATGACACTGAATAGCTTGATGGATAGCGATATACACCAATGTATATTTGACGATCATTAACATTCATATATGCGCCATTTTTAAAGATGGCGTCCGGCTCAGCTATTTACCAATATCTTAAGAACAACGCAATCTAGAGCAAACAAAAATTATGGCAAGATTTTTATATATGATTATTTATATTGCATTACTTTTAACCTTTATTGACTTTCAAATATCCGCCATTTTGTAATATCCGCCATTTTGTAGGATGGCGCCCGATAAAATCTCTAAAAAAATTATATGAATTTCCAATGGACAGTGTCACATATTGTGCAAACATCAGTCAAACATCAATTTCTGCTGTTTTAAAAACAGTAAAAAAAAAACAATTCAAGCCACATATATGTACACATGAGTCATTGCTTCTAACATTACTCCTCTTCATCATCTTTTCCAATTCTAGTGGGTTGCGTGTTCTGACATCTGTCCTCATCTCCCGCACAATGGCAGAGTTCGGTGCAGACAAGATTGTGTTGTCTACACGAGCACCGGCCTGAGCATGTCCGCTCTGTGGATGCACAGCGGCACCGTGTTAACTGCAAAACTGCATGTGGAGCTGGTGCTTCCTTGCTCAGGAGTGGCACCAGGCCAAACAGGTGCAGGCTGTATTATATTCCATTCTTCCTGACAGCTGTGGATTCCGTTGGTTCATCGTACTATATTGGTGGTGTTTCTGGACAACGCTCACAAACACGAGGCCTGTTGAAGAAGCGTGCCACCATCATCCATGCAATATCGTTGATGTGTGATTTCTTGTAGCTGTCATCATACACTGCCATCTTATAATTGATGTAGTGTGGACTCATTTTGGGCTTTGGGTTCCCCTCAATTGTACATGCCACCATGTGAATAACAGTTGGTGGCACATCTCGTAGGCCTGTAGATGTCAGACTGTGACTGAATTACACTGGGTCCACAACTGTTTCACCTTCACTCAAGGGTTGGGACACTCCATGTGCTGTCCCATGGAAAGTCCCTTTTCTATTTGGGGTGTCCACATTCTTGTCGAAGTTGTCCAGTGAAGCGCGGATCCTCTTGTTGCGAAGAAGGCCTGGTGGTACATATACATCGTGCTTTCTGATATTCTGAGAGATAGCATTGGCGATGCTGTTACATATTCCAGTAACACGGTCATAAGAGATCCCAACACCAAACTTACTCAGCAGTGATACCGCTTTATAATAATAATAATAATACACTTTATTTAGACACTAAAATCCAAAGTACAAACTCTGTTCGGTAGTGTTTACAACATTAAAACATCCTTTATGACTTCTGGAGTTGTGGTAAATGTACAGTGATAATCCATATAACAGCATAACATTATTGAATGTTGACTCTGATGACACGGGGATGAGTGTCACTTGTAGGCCTGTAGAGCACAGTGGCTCAGGGGTAGAGCTTGGGACTCTCGACTACGAGAACCCGGGTTCGAATCCTGGCTGCGGCGTTAAAACCTTGGGCAAGTTTTTTTCACTCTATATTGCTCCAGTTCACTCAGCTGTTTAAATGAGTACCTGACTATAGACAGTGGTGGATATGTGTACGAGCAGCCTTCGCGCATTAATTGTAGCATATGGCTGGATGCTTCCCAGAGAAGCCGAGATGGTATTTGAGTGAACAGGTCTGTCAGGGAAGTAAAGTGTAAAGTGCTTTGAGCGGTCCTGAGGACTGGATACTGCGCTATATAAGAACTGCCTTTACTTGTCTGTGTGTCTTGCAGGCCTGTACTATTGATTGAGACAGGATGAGACACGTGTTGTGCAACTGTTCGGTGCGGGTCTCGGTTGTTGTCGCTGTTGCTCCTTATAAGATCCATCTCATGAAGACGATCAGTTCACTTGGTAGACCTGAAACACCGCACCCGACCAGTCCACCGGTAAAGGACCATGGATTATCCTTTCTAGTACAGCTTGTCTAATTGCCATAGAACACCGGAATAGTGTGTTCATTTATCCGTTGATGTCTCTCTCCTCGATTGCCTTGTCTATTGCAGAACGATCAGTTTTCTTTGAATGCAGAACTCTTGCATCAGTGATTCTGAGATTTGCGACGTTCTGTTGGATTTTTTCAAGAGGACCTGCATAGTGATGTTATTGTTGTGAATACCATGAGCGTGCATCATATTGCTGTAGAGTGCAGCCTCGGTCACTGTGATGATGTCTCCTTGGTCCGTGCGCTCTTTTAATTCAGCAAAGAACTCGATCTCTACCGAAATATATGCCACAGTATCTTCGTCTGACTGGATGTCCATCTTACTGATCTTTTGGGCCTGCTACACATAGCGCTTCCAGTACAGTGCGTGGCAACTAGTGTGGTACCTGATGTCCCTGGACAGGAAATCTCCCTCTGCAAGGATGTTAGACATATTCAATTTCCACTGAACATCTTGACTGACATCGACGATCTATTGGATTGATTTTCCAATGTCTGAACTTCTGCAGAGGTGAACCTTCTCTGGGTTTGAACCTGATCTGGCATGTGTCTTGTCGCGTTTGATATCCTGACAGTAGAAGCATTGTTCTCGGTTGAACGGACTGACTTGAGATCGTATGAGTGATATTTTTACCGAATCAGCAGAGTCACTGCAATCATGCGTAGTGGAAGTACTTGTAGGTCGACCTTTTTTTAACACACTTGAATTTTTCGCAGACAGTGCATTCTCGTACCATGTTCTCTCTCTCTCTCTCTCTCTCTCTCTCTCTCTCTCTCTCTCTCTCTCTCTCTCTCTCTCTCTCTCCGTGCTCTTTGTTAGTCAACTGATTATAGCATGACCTATGGCATACTACATGTTTTTCTTGCAATATTTCTGCTGACAAACCATCCAGCCATTAATTTAAATGAATTAAGTCAGGATTCCCAAATTTAGATCTTTCATTGGCGTAGTCAAGGAATTTCTGATAGGTTTCAGGCTTGCGAAACGTCAGCGACTCCAGCATTCTCACTTTTTTTTTATAATTCACCCACTGTTTTCCTTGACATTTAAGGCAGAGGTTAAAGTCAATGGATTGTTTCTTTGTAGATGGTTCCTCTAATGCGACAGAGCCTCACAGGTGGCCATTGTTTTCTTGTTCTGTGCGAAAGTGGCAGATGCTTGGCATGACTTGCAACAGCAATGACGTCATAGCTGGGGTGCATTCAACTGACTAAATATTTTTTATTCTGTTTTACTGCATGCAGATAATGTATTTAGCACAAGTACCCCGGTAGTTAAACAAATTGTAGCACAAGATATACTCATTCTGATGATTGAATGGAATATTTATTATCTTTATTGCATGTCATTATTTTTTTATTTATGGTTAAATACATTATAAAATTAATTTATATAATGCATAGAGCTTGGATTTATGTGCCGAATTATCACCCACAGTGACAATTGTATAACTTAGAAATATATGACAAACATTTCATGACAAACAAATAACAACAGTAGAAGTATAGTTAACTCAATCTTCTGTGGTTTCCATTTGTCACGTAGGTTCTAATTACATTTTAGCGTATTTTGTTACATTATAACTGAAGGTTAGTGGTGTGAGATCCCTAATACAATAGAAATCCTCTAGATGACAGTAACAACTAATGGGGAATGCTGCCATCTAATAGATAAAAAACAAAGTATACATAAAACATTATTTTCTAAGTGAGTGTACCAATGACTATTACTTTTGCATGTATAAAACAAAAAACAAGAAAACAAAACATTTTGACTCTAATGGCACAACATACCTATATACAAACTGACAATATTTGTTTTTTGTATATTACAAAATACTTCAGTTGACTTATAATGCATTTACCAAAATTCTGGCAACCCCAAAATAAAATTACTTTTTTTCACACTTTTGCTCCAGAAATCACTCTCGGTCCAAAAAGTAAAAATGGCAACAAGGGATTTTATGTTCTAAATACTAGTTAGGTCAATTTAAAGGACAAAAAAAGGCTACGGCTTCGTGTCATACGCCTAATAGAGTTTATACAAAGTAACAATTTCCACATATACTCAATTTTTTAACGTGAGCGGTTTACTCAGAATGTGACTTTAAAGTCTAAAATTCTAACGAAATCCACGATGGTCTAGACGTCGCCATAGGTGAAGGGTTAATTTGGCTTGGCCATTCAGCGCGCGGCATTCTATATCTCGGTCAGCTTCCGGCGACGTCGTTAAGGGTCAACAACTTCGAGTCTTCGACAGTTCGTTCAGTTGGCGTGACATCTAGCAGCTGCTTATAGACGTATATCTAAATCTGTGGTTAAATCTATGGTAAACTTTAGTAAGTATGCCTTCGTGTTCGGCATACGGTTGCAATAATAGTTGAAACAACCGGTAGTATTGAAGCAATGGATTCACGTTGGTGATTTGCGGGCGTACTGTTTGTCACTTTGCTCGGTCCATTTTGAGGAGAAATGCTTTGATGTAGACATGTATCATCAGTTGATGGGATGATTTCAGCGATAACAATAATAGACAACTTTATATTTACCGTCATCAGCATGTTACGCGCGTTGCCGACTTGCAGCCATTTCATGACAACAGCCAAACCATATGCAGGGAATCTACGTGGATAGCGCCTCGATCACCGTCGTGACGTCATTCTTCGTCTAAGATGGGGTAGCGCATAGAATTTGGATAGCTGGGTGTTAAAAAATATTGTTCTGGTAAACCGCTGGCGTTAAAAAATTGAGTATATGTGGAAATTGTTACTTTATATTAACTCTATTAGGTGTATGCCACGTAAAAGTTAACTTTGTTTGTCCTTTAAAAGCATTTGCCAAGATTATACCCAAAAATATAACAATATTCAATATGTTGACATTTACCGAGGGACGCAGTGGCCAGTAATATCAATGTTTGAATTTGTTTTAAATATACCACCATCAACTCATGCTCACATATCCTCTACATGGTATGTTCGGGCGATAGTTTCAGACCCCTATAATGTGGAACACAACACTACAGTGACGGTCTATGTTGGCTGGCTAGATACGGACATAGTCTATTTTATCTTCTGTGCTAGTGGCGTAGCCCTGTGTTCCGAATGAGCAGAATACGAAGGTAAGTTGCATCGTGTGAATATTGTGTTCCTGTCGAAAGACACGTTATCCGATTATGTTGCACCACATCAACATCCAGATACCGTAAGACGACCCGACATTAAAACATTACGATGGCAGTAAAAGTTTCGGCCGTTACCACGTTCGACCGCAATTCATGATGGTTTTGTAGACGTGGCAGCCATGTACGGATCCATACGAACGAACTATCGACATTTTCTGTATTGTATTGCAGTCACCAGTGCATTTACCTTGTTCGGTTTTGGATATTTCGCTATGCAAAGCCGCGTGTTTCCGGTGCCGAAGATGAATGTATCAGCTACGAACAAACAGGACCACATCAAACTGTTGTCAGGTAAATCGATATCGACGCGAAAGAAATCGACGGATATATCCTCGACTTATACTGTATACCTAGATGGGTATGGCGGCAGATTGGGAAACCTGATGTTCCAGTACGCATTCTTGTACAGAATTGCAAAAGTTAACAATCGCTCAGCCGCCGTGGATGCAAATCGGTATAAAGCACTGTGGGATACATTCGCGAACCTCACCATTCAGCGTGGCACTCCACCGGAAGCGGCGAAAAAATGGCGGGAACGCGGCTACGGGACATACAACCGGAAGTTCGAAAGGCTTCCCGCATCTAACATGTCACTGAAGGGTTATTTTCAGTCGTGGAAATACTTTGCCAGATACGAAAGTGAGATACGACAACAGTTCGCGTTCAAGGAATCTATCCTCACCGAAGCCAGGGATTACTTAAAGAACATATCGATGATTTACAAAGTGTCTGCAGCTGATGGAAACTTAACTTTTGTCGGCATTCACGTTCGACGTGGAGACAGACTTAGCGACACGATTGTGAAGCTGTATCGAGTCGCCAGCAAATCGTACCTAGTGAAGGCGATGGACGCCTTCAGAAGAAACTTCACCCGCGTACACTTCGTCGTGTGTAGTGACGACATTTCGTGGTGTCGAGAGAAGCTTGGTCGGCAAAAGAACGTATCGTTCTCCGAAGGTAAATCGTTCGGCGTCGATTTGGCAATACTGAGTCTATGCAATCACACGGTCGCTACCGTCGGCACCTTTGGGTGGTGGGCGGGGTGGCTGGCTGGTGGCGTGACCACCTACTACCGGAACTTCGCCCCGGAATCAACGACAGTTTACAAAGAGCTCAAAATGTCTGACCACTTCCTGCCACACTGGATACCAATGAGTGACTGATATTTTGTTTGTACACCCGTATTGCGAGTCGTTGTATTGTGAAACATTCAGAGGGTGAAAGGTTTCGTTAATTTTGTCGTCGCCATTAATCTCCTGAAAAATCAATCAATATAGTGGCTATTGCGTGGAACATGTAGTTGTGCTCAACCAGGCAACGTGATTGGTGTTCTCGTGATATCTTAGTCACTTCCGTCATGTCAGTTGAATCCCTTCCAAGTATCGGGATGTTTCATTCCATGGGATATTTCGCACACTTCCGGTTGTAGCCTCGGTCACCCAGGCGCCAAAAGGAGGTCGCCCTTTTATCCCCACTTGAACGGCTGGGAACATTAACGCGATACAGACTCTTACATCTTAGGTGTATTTCCAGATTTGACATAGGATGTGTGAGGTTTTGTGACACATTCAAAGGTAAATGATCTTTCTTGTTCATTGCTAACGTCATCTTCTCCAGTATTTTCTTTGCATTGCGCCCATAAATTGTTTTTATTATAAAATAATTGTATTGTATACACAATAAGTTGCTTGCCTATTTACAATACTTAGTTTTATATTAAAATCATGACAAAGCTACAACATCAGCAGCCCCAATTAAACAGACGCGGGGACCGTGAAAACTGGAGAGGACATATTCCTGGGGAGTTCCGGTGTTCAAGATGATCGAGTTGAAAACCGTGCCGTTAATGTTTTCGACCTGAAGTCGGAGAAAAAGAAAGTCAAGGATCCAGTAACTCAGGGAGACGTCTACCAACTGTAGATGCAGTTCGTCAGTGTCGTGAGTGATTTTTATGCGATGACCTTATTGAAACCGGAGCTGTAATCTATGAACAGGATGTCCAATGGTACAGTTTTATTATAATCTGGCAAAATAATTAACATCACCACCAATGAGAAAGTCAACAATGATATGTACTCAGTTGTCATTGCCGTCGTTAAAAGGGGACTTGATTCTACAATGTCGTTCGACACAGCTCCTTCGTGATGTCCAGTTTCAGCTGCTCCAAATGTTCCGTGGTTACCGCCGCTGCATTCTCTGAACGCTCCAATTTACTCAGGTACCGCCTTATCAGGTTGTCCAACAACTCCTGTGAACAGAACAGACAGACAACTAGTACACCAAGCTGAACTGTTGCATTGCATCCATCTTTACTTTAAATATATTCAAAAACAATAGCCTCCATATTTACTAAACTGCGAACAGGACAGAAGAAGAAGAATTTGTTTTTATTTGACCATTATATCAAAACAATACACACATACACGTTATCCATGTCACATATATATATAATCTGAATAATACAAACATGAAAATCATAGCAAACATGGTAATAATGCGTATAATTAATAATAAAAGTAGGGTCAGGAGACTCCTCTAAGACCGGGCTGGTCGCTATCGAGGAGCCGCCTTTCAGAAAATTTAACTTACAGAATAATTTCTTCATCTAGAACAAATTCTTCCAGAAACAAACCAAGAAAAATCACCAAACAAACATAATATGAAGATGCATGTGCGCAGCTGACAAGATTATTGTATCTCAAGTAAAAAGGCTCTGTTTGTAAGTTTAGATACTGAATGAAGTGTTTAGGTGGTTTTAGATACTTAATCAAACATACATACAACTAGTACACCAAACTGGACTGCTGCATTGCATCCATCTTTCTTCTAAGTATATTAAAAAACAATTAACTCCATATTTACTAAACTGGCGAATTATACCAAGTATTAATATACACAATTGTAATACTCGTGTAAAAGATAATATACATACTTTTTGAACTACGCCTGAATTTGCAGTGAAATGTCTTAGATACAGCCTTCCACATACTATAAATGACATCCCTGATTAAATAAAATTTACATTCACAGTTTGCATGGCTTTATATGTTATATAAAATTATGTTTGCTAAATAACTGTAGCGCTATATGTACTTTAACAAACTATTATACATGTCAACTGAATCAATAACTATAATATATTTTACGTTCTTTAAGTTTAGCACTCATCCACATTACCACTTTCTCACTTCAAACAAACACTTCCCAATAAACATGAGATAGACACCCAGTAGAAAGCACCATATTACATTTCACCATGAAATTCTGGTGGCTCCTATGACAGCGACATTATTGTCTTAAAGTTATATGATTGTGTTTTTCTGGGTACAACAATAATTACTATAAGTGCACACGTTTGTATTTATATTTTGTCTACTATACAGACTAATATTAGTACATGAACATGACATAATATATGAGTATGTATGTTTGTATAAATGTACTTATGCAATTGATGTACTTTCAACATATCTTGGGGTCAATAAATATTACGGTTATGGTTATATATTATGGTTATGGTTATTATGGTTCAAACTGCAAGGAATTGTCGCCGAGATGGCGGAGTAACACAAGTAAGCGTGTAATACCGCAGAACACGTCTGTTTAAGTGTATCACTACGCCACCATCGAATGAGTACAAGTAGCGCGGATAACAAAGTAGGCACTATCATTATGTTCTAACTGCACAACTTTGTTTAGTCAATTCAAATGGAGATTTAGGGGCTAGGTTCCCTATTGTCCCTATTGCCACAGCCGGTTGGGGCGTAGTTCATAATTCATCGTGTGTGAATATTA
>OZ024860.1:44051160-44053660 GCA_964017155.1 Oasisia sp. SBJ-2009
TAATTGCAAACAGACCTTGTAATAATCCACCCAACCATAAATTCATAACATGACATGACATGACAACATGTTTTCAGGTCGTTAAATTAATGAACATGATCTTGTCAACCGTCATTGCATCAGAACGTTCAGTAGAATCTCCCACTTTGAAAGAAACCAAAGTCTGAATAAATAAGTAATATGAAAACTTACATTGTACTACAGAGTATTCGGTTTTTTTAAAGTAATTATTTTTGGAGAATAACAAATAAAATTGCCTTTTGTTTCCTTATTAATGTTAAGCTTCCTATCCACCCATATACATCACTGGCTCTGTTGCAGTAAAACATTTTAAGGTTTAATTTCTACAAATCATAAGTCAACGAAAACATGTCGGTCAGACGCGGTCGCGCGCGTGACCCATTTCCCGCTCTGACGGAACCAGCTGCTAAGCAACAGGTCACGTGATGGACAGACGTATCGCTCACGTGGTAGCATCGGTTACCCAGGCTCCGTGAGGTGGCAGCAGCCCCTCACACCCGCCTGGGGAAAGAGTGGGTCTGCATTTTCGACCCGCCAGGGCGGTTTTACCCTAGATTAGGGTAGAGACGCTGATTGGCTCTCAGGCCAACTATGAAATAAAAATTAAAATAACGATATACTTTTAAAAGATAATGGTATCATATGAAAAGTATTCAACGTTGAGTTATATTAACAGTAAAGTAAAGTAAGTAAAACTTCAAATGTACAGTTGTTTATAAAATAAGAATTACGGCAGGATGAACAAGTATCCGTGCCGTGGCAGCATTGTCTAGCCCACACGGATAGCATACAAATTAAATAAGAACACCCTTTTATCATATTATGCTGTATTATAAAAACTATTCAAAATTCAACTTATATTAACACAAAATAAATAAAAATAAACATATGCAGTAGTTTATAAAAATAGAAAGTACAGCAGGATTAACCAGTGTCCGTGAGGTGGCAGCAGTGTATAGATCGCGCGGATAAACAAACAAAAGCCGACTAAGTAACCAGACTGTCTTCTCGGCGTAGTTCCGCAGCCGACCGACAGTCGGTTAAACGACAATACTCACGTGGAGAAGGCGTCCGACTGTTCGACGACGCCGTCGTCGGTGACGTGTCGACTGCCGTCGTAGTGCAGGTAGAGTCGGTGCAGGCCCGTGGCGAAGCCGACCAGGACAACGACATAGATGACGAACCACTGCAGGACGTCGCCCACCATGAGGCTGAGGGACTGCAGCAGTGGGCCGAGCACTTGACTCATCTGTCGACGAAAACACACTTGTATTGTATTGGATTTGAATTCAACTGAAATTTATTTGGCATATAAAATACAACAGACCCAGAACATGTGTTAATAATGAATGCCAGGACGCCAGTAAGATCTAAACTACTTGAAGCAACTGGACGCCCTTTAAAATTACATAATAATTTCAGCATCTAGTAGTACATGATGTACATAGTAATAATTTGATTGATACTAATATAATAATAATGCTTATAATAAGAAAAGAATAATACTAATCATAATACTTATACTATGAAAACAAATTATTACTTTGCATAATCTAGTTTAATAAAAGTTGGTGTGAGAGATGATACAATTATGAATTAATATTGTTCATCAAGCAAAATCAATTAGCAATTTCTCAATAGGCAAATCTCCGAGTATGAATTGATAATAATTTTTTTGAGATAGTGCCTTTTATTTAGCGATAGGTGCAGTACATTATATAGATGCCACAGTACGGTATGTCGTTTTTAAAACAATCCCTGTTGTCTCATTTCTGTACTTATGAAACATAAATGAATAGTATTGCTTTGTCTGGTTACATGACTGTAAATCTAGGAGCAAGGGAATTCTCGCGGGCAGGGGAGTAGGAGTCGGGGTTGGACGTTTGCTCCCTTTTGCATCTGAGTCTGACATTTTGTGGACGTATATTCGTCACTCGAAATATACGTTGCTTTCCCTTCATGCAATATCTTTACATTTTAATTTATTTTACTATACATGTTACCGTATATTTTAATTATATAATATATATGTATACACACACACACACACACATATATATATATATATATATATATATATATATATATATATATATATATATATATATGATATGATATGATATGATATAATATTATATTATATTATATTATATTATATTATATTATATTATATTATATTATATTATATTATATTATATTATATTATATTATATTATATTATATTATATTATATTATATTATATTATATTATATTATATTATATTATATTATATTATATTATATTATATTATATTATATTATATTATATTATATTATATTATATTATATTATATTATATTATATTATATTATATTATATTATATTATATTATATTATATTATATTATATTATATTATATTATATTATATTATATTATATTATATTATATTATATTATATTATATTATATTATATTATATTATATTATATTATATTATATT
>OZ024860.1:44061160-44076160 GCA_964017155.1 Oasisia sp. SBJ-2009
TTAGCAACGATTGCTCCATCGGAGTCCGCTTTTATTCCATAAATCGAAAATGTTATTAGATATCCGACGTTGGAACGCTGTATTAATATAACATTAGACGCTTTGTTGGGAAATACCGCTGTTGTTGACCACGCCATGACGTAAATAGTCAACTTGTGGATTCTCTGCGTTGCGTAGTCTGAACAAATCAATAACATAAAAACACAAATAGCTCTTCGAATATGGGGTATTGTAAAATATATAGGTATTACATTCTATGTTAGGTATCGCGGATTAATCCCTGGCAGTCTGTTGTCCGTAGTACACGACGTGTGAGAAGAAAACGTTAAGATATCCTAATAAATAAATTTAAATATGGTAGCTGCATCGTGGTTGGATAAAACGTAAGATGCTTTGTTACGAAACATCGCTGTTTCCCACTGCATTCAACGTGCATTTACGATGTCCAGCATGGGCATAGCGACAGTTGTCAAGGTTTATATATGTTCGATATTACATTAAATATTAGGGTTCCACTACCATATCATAACCGCCTCTCCAGGTTATGTAATATGACCCACTATACGTAGTAATATACCCCACAAATTGCTATATGTCACATTAAACGGGCAAAACAATGTAATAGTACTATAAATTTGCTTTATGACGCAAGATAAGTATCACTATTTGACATAACATTGACTTATTGTGTGTAATTTATTATAATCACATTGCAAAATGTGCCTTAAGTCATTTTTTATATTTCTTATAGTGTTTCAGTTGTGATTCTGCAGACCCTTGCCCGTGACTGACCTTGTTAGATCGGACCATATATTTGGTATATATTTTGTATATAACATAAATTTATTATTAATTTTATGTAATATGTTTACCGTGATAGCTCGAATAATTATATAATTATGTATATATCAACAATGTTGTATTTCATGCACCTTTGAGCATATTATTTTCTGGGTATACAAAGCTTTATAAACACACTTATTATTGTTATTATTCATTATGTAATGTAGGCTAATTACTGCGCAAAACAATCACGTCAGTGGGGTTCTACAAATCCACGTTAATCGCTAGAGGCGCTGTCGCGCTTACATTTTCCCGGTCGTTAAAAACGTTCTGATTGACGTTTCTGCGCACGCGCAATAAATGTAAATTCATCAATGTCCAGCAAAACTACAAAGCATTTTCGGTGTAAATGCCACGAGCTGTTCGTTAACTCGCTTGAGACGATTACTGTAAAGAGTTTCTTAAAATGTCGTTCAATGCAATAAAACATTACCTTTTTTTAATAAATCACTATCACGGATTGTGGCACACTACAGTCACATCATTTACGCTTGCTATCAAAATATGCCTCCAAACTTGTTTGCCTCGTGTTAATGTGCAAACAAACAACTTTGCTGAAAGGTTATATACATCCTAACGAACAACCCGTAGTATTTATACCATAAATGTTTTGTCGTTTCGCTGCACATTGATGATTTTACATATATCGCGCATGCACAGAAACGTCAATCGGAACGTTTATAACGCCGGAAAAATGTAAGCGCTACAGCGCTAATACGCAACTAACTGCGTATCAGCGCCTCTAGCGACTAACGTGGATTTGTTTGCATGTTTTGTGCACGCTTGTTTAAATCATCCTCAATTAGCTATTGACTGTGCAGGCGATTAGCCAGCGATAGTTTGTATGTGGGCATGCCGTATGTGTGGTCAATAGACAGAACAGCATGCCGTATGTGTGGTCAATAGACAGAACAGCCAAAACAACGAACGTCCCGCGACGTTTCATCGACTGTAAATGTACATTAATGTAGACATTATGCTTTCATATTGACGGACATGTTACACGATATCAATATTTAACTATGTGTGAAGTAGCAGTCTCGTGTGATGCATACGGCGAGCTGTAGATGATTTTAAACATCCTTTCCGGCATCTAACCAGCACACCTGTCGTCGGGCCACCAGTCAACGTTCCATCGGTTGTAAATGTACATTAATGTACATATTATGCCTTCACATTGACGGACACGTCAGACTGTATCCATATTTAGCTACATGTGAAGCTTCGGAGTCAGGCGAGTTCAACAGCTGATTGTAAGATGATTTAAACAAGCGTTCCGCAAAATGTTCCGCAAAACGGTGCCGCATTTTACACACGTCAAGAATACGTAAAATACGGCACAAAGACCCTAGTTGTGTCAGAGCGCCCTCTGTCCGATTAGTTATTGTGATACCTCATTACTGCGCACAACAATCGCGTCAGTAATTTCAGGGAACAATACAAAATGGCTGACGCCAACTCACACTCCCTCACAGCGACGATCTTCAGCTGGTGCCCTCTGGCGAGCAACATCTTCACCATGTCGTAGTTCTCGTTGATACAGGCCAACATGAGCGGCGTCATGTGTGGGGGGAACACGGCGCTCTCATACGTCACCGGCTTGTTGTCGTCTGGCGCTCTCCTACAAACAGATCTGATACAATTATTACTACGAGTGTCCCAGCCCAGAGTGGGTAGTTGTGTCGAAAAGAGTATAAGTATAACGTCTTATATAACGCAGCATCCAGTATTTAGAACTATGCAGAGCGATTTATATTTTATAATCCTTGGTAGATGTCGTAAGTCGAACTTCCGCGTTAGATTAACAGTTCATTGGTAAGTAATAGTATCTCACTGGTCGTTGTACATTCCTATCAAAAGTTTCACCATGTCTCAAGTTGTTTGGTGATGTTAAAATGTAGACGTTTGTGTATACACAAAATGTTCAAAGTTGTTGCTTGTGACCCCACTAATAATAATAATAATAATTTTTATTTAATATAGCGCCACATCCAATTTCAAATTGTTCGTGGCGCGTTTACATACATTAAAATACTGAAATATAAATACACAGCAGAAGAAAGAACACATAAATATACTAGTAACATATATAAACAATAAATAAAATCAATATAAAAATAGTAACACGAATTATTGAAGCTGAATAAATGTATGTATGTGTAATAAATATATAAATAGGCTAAATAAAATATCGATAAAAGTAAATAAACATTAAAATGCGATTTCCGATGTGAAATTGTTGATTTTGTCAAGAAGTAGCAACAAAGGTATACGTTTCTCGCCAGTCCAGCAGTTTCTCCAGCATGCTGATGTTCCCCTCCGCTGCTGCCACCAACTCGGCATCTCGCAGACAGATGGCGCTGTGAGTCAATATAAAGTCAACGACGTCATCGTAGTTTTTGCTCACGGCAATGGTCAGGGCTGTGCGACCCTGGTAATCAATGGCGTTCGGATCACACGTTTCATACACCTAGAAAGGAAAGAATCGCTGAAATAGTCTTGGAACAAATATAGATAAACCTCTGTTTGGTATTGGTTAACTATTAAGTACGAGTACAATACGCGTTACAGTTTTGTTTCTATGCATTTAGCCTCCACTATCATCAGCTGGTTCTCCCCTCCTCATCCTCTCCTTATTCTTGGTTATTTTCCTTCTTCCGCGTGTAGTCTTTCTTTCTTCACATTCTTCTCAAGTTCAGCCACCTCCTTCTCCCTCTCCTTTGCATTCATCGTCTCCTTGTATCCTTCTTTTTTTGTCTTTATTGTCTTCGTTTCCTCTGTATCATTATCCTCCATCTTCTCATCTTATTCTACTTATCTCTATTCTCCAGAGTTCTTATTTTTCGTTGTCGGCTCGTTGCTCATCTCCTCATTCTTATTCTTCCTCTCCGTCTTATTATCCTTTCATTTTATCCTTGTACTTAATTTTATTCTTCCTCGTCTGCGTGGTCACTTGCTAGATGTATTCCATAACGCACGCGTCTTCACCTGTCAATTGTTCTCACCCCTCCCCCCCCCCCCTCTCCGCCGTTCCGCCACTGTCCGACACTCTCCGCTGTTAGCCGTCTGCTTCTTGTGCGATATCCTCTGGCTACATCCAATGTCGATAACATGGGCACGTGTAATGCCTAACAGTAGTTTGGTCAAGTGATAACCATTGGAAATTGTCAACTGATTTATTAACACAGTTGCGATTATACTTAACCCTCATACAAATATCCAAAGATACAACCATCTAATACGGTATAATTCCTGTAACAACTATCGCAGCTTTAGAGGGGTGTCCTGATTCTTCAGTTGGTTATATGCCATGTTTACCGTAAATTTACATATTTATATTATTTGTTTTAAATGTTGTGGTGAAGGATGTGTTGAGTATATTATTTAAAAATTCGGAGTCAAATAAAACATATACTTCTTCATATAACCCCTAATTAAAAACAATACATTTTGTTCCGTATTATTTCGTGCTCGTTGAATACGGCTACATCTAACTGACGTGAGTACCGTCCCTACAGTTATGACACTTGCTGTGTCTACTCTACCACGACTACTTTTCAAGTCTACCTGAAAATGGCGACGCATTCCTTCCACGTCATTATTTTCAGCGTAACTCAGAAGGAGGCGCCTCTGGTGTCGGTCGTCCTGGCTCTCCTTCTGCGAAACCGTTTCTACGACAGACAAATACATTCGTGCTGGCTTCAAATGTGTTTTGTCGGTTCCGTTGTAGCACTTACATTTTCCCGGCGTTATAAACGTTCCTATTGACGTTTCTGCGCATGCGCGATATATATCAAATCATCAATGTGCAGCGAAAAGACAAGGCATTTATGGTATAAACATTACGGGTTGTTCGTTACGATGTATATAAATTCTCAACAGAGTTATTTGTCGCAAATTAACAGGAGGCAAACAAGTTTTGAGGCATATTTTCACAGCAAGCGTAAATCACGTGTCAGTAGTGCGCCATAATCCGTGACAGTGATTTATAAAAAAAAAAATATTTTATTGAATTGAACGACATTTTAAAAAACTGTTCACAGTCAGTAATCATCACAGGAGAGTTAACGAACAGCTCGTGGCATTTGTACCGAAAATGCTTTGTTGTTTCGCTGGACATTGATGATTTTACATTTATTGCGCATGCGCAGAAACGTCAATCGGAACGTTTTTAACGACCGGAAAAATGTAAGCGCGACACCGTCTCTGACGTTTTATCAACGCCTGTGTCGTCACTGAGGAGAAGACAACGACGACAGAGACACCAACAACGCAGAATCTGCTCCGCTGGACAAGGCACTGTGTCAGAGCATCTAACAGGTACACCCCCAGGAAGTATTGTTCTCCCAGGAAACATACTGCTTGAGATCATGTGGTGGCCAGAGAAAACATTTTAAACACAAAGAGATACATTAGAATTAGAAAATCCCGCAGATCAAGAATCGGGACCCTGAATCAACCCAGGACCCACGGCCGAACCTTGGCCGACGTCATAGTCATCTTGAGTGATAGGTCATGGTGATATTAAGTTGTCATTGTTGTTATTATTATTATTGTTATTATTACTAGTATTGTTAGAAGAAATCAGAATATTAGTATATGTCTACGCAAAAAAGCTTGACAAGGAAAACAGAAGGAACAAGGGGAGAAAGAAATCGAACACCATGACCGCTGTGACTACCTACACGTTCTGATTGTTGGAAGTTTCTCTTTGTAAGTTGTTAATACAATGCGTTGTTACCAGCCTCCTACAGGATGTTTACCTGCAGCTGGTGCAACTCGGATTCTAGTCATCTCCTTCAACTCCACGCCGGTGTCTTCAGCTGCCATCTTGTATCAAAGGACATCAGTGGCGTCATCCGTCTGCAGCTAGGGACAAACGCATCATGTCAGTTTGCGATAGCTCGTGTCGCCACAGCCACAGCCACAGCCACAGCCTCAGCCACAGCCACAGCCACAGCCACAGCCACAGCCACAGCCACAGCCACAGCCACAGCCACAGCCACAGCCACAGCCACAGCCAAAGCCACAGCCACAGCCACTTGGAGGTCGTCAAAGAAACACAAAATGTCGAATAATAGTAGTAGGATTTGTGTTCGAGATCAGAAACATCGAATCAACATCAAAACTATGCATTGAAGGTATACGGTTGAACCTAACAAGATAGTTACAATGTATGAGACCACGATATTAAAAAGAAAGTTAATTCTTATATAGCACCTGTTGTATCCTGTCCACGTGACTGCTCCAAGTGATTTACATCTTACTCCATGGCAGACCTGCTGGACCGAACGTTATGTCAACTTCTCTAGGAAAGCATCCAACAACCCTGCAATTAAATTAACAGTATTTGTACGCCGCTGTCTATAGCCATGTACTCATTCATACAGCTGGGTGAACTGGAACAACGTAGGACATACTTACGAGCTCACGGTTCCACGAGAGCACAGGATTCGAACCCGGGTCCGCTTAGCTCTAGTCGCTGAGCCCGCTGTGCACCAGAAAATATAAACGGTGCATATCAATTGATAAACAAAATTGTATCGTCAACAATATCGTCCACATTGCTATGTCTGTTTGTATAACGTTGATGTTCGCTTTATGTAGCCCAACGTTACTGCTAATCTGCTCACAGCACGTCGTTTTGCACCTGTGTGTCGATTTGCAATAGCCGTTCTGTGTACCATTCCTTATCTCTGGACTTTGGTTGTCAACAGAACACAGGTGAAATGATGAATCAGCGGCCACTTCATTACTGCGTGGCACTGAGCGGTTGTTTGAATAACGAGGTGGCAGCGGTGGTTTTGTTACTTCAGGGCTAATTTCCAACCATAGACTGTGTAATACAACTATCAATACAAAGCGCAGTGGTTCAGTGAGAAGAGAGGCGGAATTTAAAGAAATAAAACACTTATTCGAAATATGTGTTCTTGTTCTTGTTCTGAACCAATCGAACTTCTGGTCAGTGCATTCACTCATACAGCGTGGCTGGATGCTTCAAAAGAGAAGTCAAGACGGTGTTTGACTGAATAGGTCTGCCAGGGATTAGCAAGTTGATCAACAATTGGCTGCACGATGTTTATAAACACATAAGCGCGCGCACACACACACACTCTCTCTCTCTCTCTCTCATACACACACAACGACACACACCCCTCTCGCTTATATATATATATATATATATATATATATATATATATATATATATATATATATATATATATATATATATATATATATATATATATATATATATATATATATCTATCTCTCTCTCACACAGTCACACACACACACACACACACACACACACACACACACACACACACACACACACACACACACATACACACACATACACACACACACTCATGTACACATACATATGCACGGACACACATACATAGTCACATATGCGCACATGCACGCGCGCGCACGCACACACACACACACACACACACACACACACACACACACACACACACACACACACACACACACACACACACACACACACACACACATTAAGGAACTGACCATGATATATGCACACATGTTGTCTAGCGGCGATTATTCAGATGCATACTCGTGAAATAATTACAATTGCAAATTACTTTACCTTATCACCCCAAAAACTCCTATGGTTCTCTCAATGTATTGATTCATATATTGAGTTAATCTAGCACACGAAACGTCCAATTTGAGGCAGATGTCATGTGCCTTATCTTTTTCTGCACTGTTCGCATCCGGGAGACTGTACTGCTCATGCGCACCGTTAGATTACTCATTATAACCGGAAATTAAATAACACTACTTTCACTCGATATATATATATCGTTGTCAATGTGACGCGTTGGTCTACTCTCTTAAAAACCGAGTGATTCGTTCGTAGGGTAAATTAACGCACCCTTCGATTACTTCAAATATTAGTAACTTTAGCGTGCGTAACAAACACGTTGGATTTGCTTGCTGCGATAGGAGCGCAGCGATTTGCCAAGTGAACGACGATTAGTGGTGACAATTTCATGCACGCGGCAATGACTCACGCAGATAAGACAGCCAGTGACACCGGCCGCAGAGGTCGAAGTCGATCCTTGACAAATTCCAGGGGTGATTTCAAACAATTACTAGATGCGAAACATAGAATCACGCTTTGCGTACTGTTTTGTGGAGTAAGTCGAAACGTTGAAACAAACATGTTGTGATAGGATATGGGGGAAGTACACAAGTTTATAAAAAGTAAATAATGGTTCTTATGCCGAGGCCCGCCAACTACCAGATTCCCACCGGTCTCGAATTTCGATCACGATTGCGCCACGTGATCAGTCTTGTTATAGTCTACAGCAAATGTGTAAAGCAGCAACATCAAGGGCAGTAGAAACGTCCAATAAAAATTAGACCGAAACCTAAAGGTCTTCTGTGAACGTAGTTACATTCCCTAATCCGATAGACGGCGACACTGTACGAATATGATTTCGTCTGTACATAATATGACCAAGTAATCAACGAAATTGTTATTTATTTTATAGATGGCAGCTCGGTCTCTGGATGAAGTCGAAACAAATTCTGCAGAAAGTACCATAAAATGTTAAGGTGTTTTGGTAGCCATGCTAAGACTTGTCGAATCGTAGCAGTGATGTGTGTGTGTCTGTGATCAATGCAGGTGTAATGTGCATGGTGTGTGTGTGTACGTGCGTGCGTGCGTACGTACGTGCGTGCGTGCGTGCGTGCGTGCGTGCGTGTGTGTGTGTGTGTGTGTGTGTGTGTGTGTGTGTGTGTGTGTGTGTGTGTGTGTGTGTGTGTGTGTGTGTGTGTGTGTGTGTGTGTGTGTGTGTGTGTGTGAGTGTGATCAACAAATTAGAGATTTCAACAAATAAATGTGGTTAGTCTGCATACTGACAATTTTAGTCCACTGTCTATCAACGCCGATGCCAAGGCCTATCGGTAAAACCATCCCAAACTGTTCGTATACTTCTAATATAGAAAACAAACGTCGGGTCAACGAAATTTCATTTAAAAAAAGCTTTATTCAACATCGCTCCAACAACTACTCTGCGTCGCTGTTACTACAGTTGTTGACCAGTTCCGTTGGTCGACATAATCGCCGTCGCCGCACAGCGATTCGCTGGTGCGATTTCCCGAGCACCATGGGATTCTGGGAAAGCGAGACCGTCAGCGTCACAACGAGTAACAGCATGGAGAGCTACGCAACCCGTCCGGATGCCGAGACACGCGTAGTCGGTCCGTGTCGCAGTGTCCCGTCCGTGAACAGCGGAAACGGCGCGAGACGCGATCGTTGCGGATGTGACGTCACGGCGGGAGCAGTTCCGCAGATGGATGTCCCGTTCATAGCGGCCGCTACTGGGCTGGTTGGGCGGCCGGGGCGGCGCGTCGTCGGCGCAGGATCACGATGATGATCAGGAACCCCAGGACTATTGCCACTTTGTGCGGCGTGTCCAAGTTCTTGAGGGTATCGACGAAACCCATTGCTGTGGATGCTGGGCTGCAGTGGACACTGGAAAAGGAAGTATTCGGTCAAAACAGTCGCGCTAAACAACAGTGAGGCGCACGGTTCAGAACTCGAAAAGGAGTTTTTATAGCAATGGTGGTGTTTAGGAGGGAAATCGATTTTAAGGTGTAAAACTGGTATGATGAACTCTTAAGAAACTGTCCCTAGGTTGTGATCCATTTTCCCGCCAGTGTCGCTATTGACCTGTTCGGAAAACGGTTCATTCAGGCTGAGCGCCGCAAAGTATCCTGGGTACACATGCGCTCATCTACAAAGCGCGAAATTCTATTTAACCAAACAATAAGCAGAATAACTATGACGACTGTGGCAAAGAAGGCTTCATGTGGCACAGCCAAGTTACAATTACATAAATAGGCACTCCAACCATACTGCAAACAAGCATGTTTTGCAATACATTTCTGTCTATCTTTACGTTTTGTGTGTAATTCCCCTAACATTTCCACGTTTGAACAAGGCTGGCCTCGCGCACGGGGAGGAAGAAACGCAATCACGTGGGGTCGAAAAAATATGGCGGACAGCAAAGTACCCCAAAATCAATATTGTCAAATTATCGTGATAATAACCACCATACTGCGGAGAAGACGATGAGATTATTTCGCGGTGGTTTCGTCGACGTCGGCATTGAGACTCCGTGGCGTGCGGCCGTTTAGGGGTGAGAGTTGTTTGGATATAGGTTCTCCTTGCTATTAGCCAAGGGAAGTAGTTTGCATGTGTTCAGTAGGAAGATGCACGATTCGATAAACAATATTACCGCTACTGAACGACAATCGACTACCATGGCATAGGCATGGGAACGTAAGTAGTTAATACTGGGGGGAGGGGGGCTAAGCCGGAGACACGCTGCTGCGCGGTAGCGCTGTATCAATTTTTCGATTCGAAGTTGCTTAGCTTCAATGCCTTCATGAAATATCTCAATATTCAGCCGCCAATTTGAGGCCTTAGCAAAACACCACCTTACCAATTCAGAGCAAACCCATTGCATCCAAAACATTGCGGGTTAATTCTACCACGGAAACTATTCCCTACTATGGAAACCAAAACTAAACCTCTGCGAAGATCGAGCGTTAAAGAAGAAGGGCATTAAACTCTTCGGAGACTATTTTTGTAAGAAAGAAAATGAACAATTCAATACTGTATGGCATGACGGTTAGCATTTTGTGATACTAATACGTTTATATAGCAACTTTCGGGGAGAAGACAGTGAAACGGCGGGTAAGGTTTCCTCTGGTGGTATCAAGACATCAAAACTTAATTTAAAATAAAAACGCACTGATAAAATATAAATAACGACGTATTAACACTACAAAAGTATGTTTAACGGCGGAATAACGAATATCTGTCGATTTTGTGACGTCATAGTCTCAGACATTGCGTTTCAAGAACGGAACGTCAGCAACTTTCCAAACCACCTTGTGTTTCCAATGGTGTTATAACAATTGATACGGTTGTATTATACATTTAGATATCTAGTTAGTTCAAATGTTTGTGTTGCCAAAGTTATCTTAATGCTGTATTCACAAATTTTGCACTAACCTTCTCAATCACGTTAGTGCGTCTTCGTGACTGAAAACGGTCCTGCTTCACGCGATCTCGAGCGTGTTGCACGTTACCGTGGTTCCAGACCGATTGTTTGTTATACGCTAGATGGCGTCACCGCTGATAAGAGACGCGCGCCACACTACGGAGTTCTCCTAATTACTAATAGGGCCTACGCGGCCTATCGCTCTCGCCCGGCTGAGTGACTTCGAGGGAAAAGATAGACAGGTTCAGAGCCCATTTTTTATTTTATCCGCTAGATGGCAACACTCAATAACTTTCTAAATGTTACAACAAACAAGTACGATTTAACTATTCTGCTGATCAGTTGTGCATATACATAAACAACGTTTAAAATTGATTTGAAAGAGTATTCATTTATACAAAATAAAACAAAAACACTTTTAACACTTTTTTTTATTTATAATTGCATTTTAATAATTTATAAGCGTGAGAGCCAATCAGAATATCCATCGAAAAACGAAATACACTGCAAAGATTTCTGTTTATTTTGTGTGTGACATGTTTCAACAGAAATTAAATGTTGAATAGATTTGATAGTATATGTGATTTATAATATTATCAGATACAAATATTTCCTTTTGTCGACCAAGTGCTGCCACCTCGTGGCGCCAATACACGGATAATCAGGAGTATCTAGGTAGACAGTTCAAGTAAAAGTAACAGTATTAGATTAAAGACAATAATCATGGGAGGCCGCGAATAGATTCCATTGACATGATTCCAACATAGGAACTTGCACCACGTCGCTGTGAAGCTAAGATGGGAAATATGTCTTGGCGGGGACAGTGAATTACTGGGAGAAATTACTGATTTAAATCTAGTACGTGTTCTTATGTATGGTACTCCCAAAACCCACCTTCAGGCGACTCCCAAACACACCAATTGCACCACAAATGTACCCATCTTTCTTTGGGGTGCTACTTACATTTCCAGAACACTCAAACCATCGTGGTCTCATCCCCTCCCCGTAAGCCCCCCTCCTAAGATCACACGCCTCAATAGTGAACTCTGCTTCCGACCATGTAGCAACATGTCACTGCTAAGATTTGTAGATTTGTGGGGATACTTTGTGGGGAAAGAAGATATGTATATGAGAGATGGCCTCCATCTAAGCGGAAAGGGCGCAGCAGTTTTCTCCGAGAACTTGCTTCGATCTATGGACAGTGGAACAGGTTTCGGTTATTTAAACTAGATTCGCAGGGGGGATTCACAGAGAAGCCAAATACTGGAGGCACAGATAAGGACAGCACAAAGAAAACGGCAAAGAACAGTCTGGAAAACTCTACCACATTTGGTTATAAATGTGTTTGTTTAAATGCAAGGAGCATAGTAAACAAAAGAAATGAACTAAACATTATGGTAGAAGATACTGACCCTCACATAATAGGTATAACTGAATCTTGGGCCACCCCCGACATATCAGATGCCGAATTAGGAATGACAGGATATGTCATGTTTAGGAAAGATAGAATAGGGAGAAGGGGAGGTGGCGTTATTTTATATATTAAAGAATCCATCCAGGCTTACGAAATAAAACTAGAAAAAGAAGCAGAATGTGAAGAAGCTGTCTGGTGTAACATAGTTTCAGGAAACTCAACGTTAACTGTTGGGTTAGTTTATCGAAGTCCAAACATAAACACAGAAGAGAATGAGAAAATACAAAACGCTATAAAGGAAGTCAGTAAACGGGACTGTATAATTATGGGGGATTTTAACCATGGGCGTATACAGTGGAAATCTCTACAGAGTACTGGGAGTGAAGATCAAAAGTTTTTTAATTTAGTACAAGACAGTTTCCTTATTCAATATGTGTTAGAACCAACAAGGGGTGAGAACGTGTTGGACATAGTGTTGAGCTCACAGAAGGAATTTATTGATAATGTCAGGATATGTGAGCCACTGGGATGTAGTGATCACAACCAGATATATTTTATCATCAAAGTAAAAGGAGAACAGAATCGAAAAATACGGTACAGGAAAAATGTTCACAAAGGAAGATATAAAGACATGAGGAAATATTTAGTAAAGATTGACTGGAATAACACACTGGAGAATAAGACAGCAAAAGAATGTTGGAATATCTTAAAGAGTGAAATTGACTGCATTGTCAAAAAATTTGTCCCCTTGAAAAAACAAGGGAAACGGTCAAAAAGAAACACTTATCAAAAGAAGCCATTAGAAAAATCAAATACAAGCAAATGATGTGGAAGACATATAGACATAATGGAAGTGAAGAAGACTATGCCATTTATAAAGAAGCACTTAACCAAGCTACAGCTGAAATTAGAAATTCAAAGAGAAGCTATGAACAAAAATTAGCTTTTAATATAAAACATGACAGCAAGAGTTTTTATGCGTATGTTCGAAGTAAACAGAAAGTTCAGGATAAGGTCGGACCTCTAGAAGATAGTGATGGAAACATAATAACAGAGGGATTCTTAATGGCAGAAAACCTAAATGAATACTTTAGTTCGGTATTTACCAGGGAAGATATTAGTGCATTACCAGAACCAGAGACTAAATTCGAAGGGAGAGAGTCAGACTATTTAGGACAACTAATTGTAACACCAAAAATGGTAGCTAAGAAAATAAGGGACATGAAGGATAATAAGTCACCTGGAGTGGATGGGATTCCTCCCAAATTACTACTGGAAATTGTAGAACAAATTAGCACACCACTTGCAACAGTGTTCAATTTGGCATTAGAGGAAGGAGTAGTTCCGTTAGAATGGAAAGAAGCAAACATCATACCATTATTTAAAAAAGGATCAAGAAACAAGTCAGAGAACTATAGACCAGTGAGTTTAACATCGGTGATTTGTAAACTATTAGAAAGACTAATTAAAGAGCACTTGGTTGATTTTCTTGTTAAAAATAACTTGATTAACCCATCTCAACATGGGTTTCTAAAAGCGAGGTCATGCTTAACAAATATCTTATGTTTTTTGGAAGATGTCACAAAGTGGGTAGATGAGGGATCACCAGTAGATATAATATACTTAGATTTTAAAAAAGCTTTTGACAAAGTGTCACATCAAAGATTACTACTTAAACTGAAGGCCCATGGCATAGGCAATGTTATGATTAACTGGATAGAAAAATGGCTTATTGATAGAAGACAAAGAGTAGTAGTTGATGGGGAGGTTTCAAACTGGAAATCGGTTTTGAGTGGAGTACCGCAGGGATCAGTATTGGGACCTATTTTGTTCTTAATATATATCAATGATTTGGATGATGATATAACAAGCAAGGTGTTGAAGTTTGCGGATGATACAAAAGTGTTCAGAAAAATAAAAAGTGATACAGATAGACAGCAATTACAAGATGATCTAAATAAGTTGACCGAATGGTCTGAGAAGTGGCAAATGCTGTTTAATTATGGGAAGTGTAAGTGCCTCCACACAGGACATGGGAATGAAGATGCACAATATACAATAGGTGATACTGTACTAAATACTACCATAAAGGAAAAAGACTTAGGGTTAACCATTAGTGCTGATATGAAGGTATCGGAACAGTGTGCAATTGCAGCAGCGAAGGGAAACCAAATTCTTGGATTAATTAGGCGAAATATAGTGTACAAGGAAAAAGAACTAATAATACCACTGTACAAAACAATAGTTAGGCCTCATTTAGAATATTGCATACAGGCATGGAGGCCATATCGCAAGAAGGATATTGATATACTAGAAAGAGTACAAAGAAGAGCAACCAAAATGATACAAAAACTTAGGAATATTAGTTATGAAATGCGTCTAAAAGAATGTGGATTAACAACACTAGAAACCAGGAGACTGCGAGGAGATCAGATAGAAGTTTTTAAAATATTGAATGGGTATGAAAATATTGACAGAAATATTTTTTTCTCAGTCAAGGAAGAGAGAAGGACTAGAGGACATGGAGTTACATTAGCAAAGAAGCAATGTAGATTAGATATTAGAACATTTTCATTTTCACAAAGAACAGTAAATGAATGGAACAGATTATCGGCTGATTGTGTAAGTGCTAGTAGTGTTAATATGTTCAAAAATAAAATTGACATGTACCTAAGAAGGGCGGGGTACATT